>DWGR01001035.1:0-17907 GCA_018247715.1 Heliconius burneyi
TAAAGTCAAAATTTTCAAAAATCTATACATATTCAATTTTATACCATTATAACTTTTTATAGGTTTTAAGCCGTTATGGCTTTTTTTATAGATATATAAAAATATATAGCCAATGAAATAAAAGTAATCGTTGGAGTAAGCTGTGGCTTTAGCCACGAAGCGTACGTAACCGTTGCGTACAAAATGCATTTAAATATCTTAAATCGTCAACGTACTCGAGAAACCTTTTGTACTGAGAATGGTCACTAAAGCTATCACTCTTCAAAATTAGATTTCGTTACTTTAAGTTAAATATTAACCCTGTGTGGCTCAGGGTAACAAGCGTGCGAATATAAATGCGATAGGTTGTGGGTATCGGGTGTGGGTTCTCACTCCATTAAATGAAATACTTAATATTTTCATTTCTTCGCTCTGGTAAGTGCGGCGTTGAATAACGCTACTCAACACGCAATGGCTCTAGAATTAACACTTGTCTTCCAAGTTCCGCTTGCCTACACACTATGTGCGGGATACAGTGGAGAGCTAACAAAAAAAACATGAAAATTGCGCTGTTTTATAGTTATTGTTTAGAGTATTTATATATATATATATATATATATATATATATATATATATATATATATATATATATTAATACTCTAAACAATAACTATAAAACAGCGCAATTTTCATGATTACACGTATCATGGGTATCATAAATAACTAAATATAGCGCCGTCCCTTGACCTCTGTCTGAATGACGTGTACTGAAATGGTAACCTTTAAAATAAATATTTATTAGTAGTCTAACATAAATACAAAAAATTGTAATAAATTATATATATATATATATATATATATATATATATATATATATATATAATTTATTATATAATTTATTTCAAAATATATAATTAAAAAATAAAATGTGAATGTAAGCATTAAAATGTATATGTATAAAATAGAATCAAAGTTACCAAGCTATATAACATTTTATAAAACTTGTGCTAGCCCCAGGAGCAGTACATATTTTTATTTTGTAGTTCCACAAACAACAGACAAATAACTTTGTGCGGTATTTGAAGGCAACCATTCAGCCAGACATTACAAAATAGTCAACAGCTCGTTGCAAGCGCTTGATACTCTGACATTAATATTTACGAGAATCATTATTTAAATAAATTTATGGAGTAGACCAGTGGTAAAATAATATTATGTTTTATAAGCCAGATTTACCAGCTGCTAAATTGGTTATATGTTATTAAATTTACGTAATAACAGTAGTGTAGACGATAATGTATACATTTTTACATAAATAATACACATTACAATCTTTATTCAATTATTATTTTTTTATATTAATTTACATAAATAAAATGAACAACGAAACATCTTACCAAAAGGATAACGTTACGAAGATCGAGAGGGCTTATATTAAATTTTTAAGTATAATAGCTTCATAACTATCAATCATGAAGTAATAAAATTATATTGTATAATTTGTTTTAAGTGTTTTATGATCTAGTTAACGAATAACGAAATTGACCTGTAGGCAGTAGCGGCGTAACGGCGCCAAATATGTAACTTTATAGCGCTGTAAACAACGTTATAGGAGATCGTGAATCCAACAGCATTTAATTCGAGAGGTCGTGTTCCGAGGCGACAAAATGATTCGGCTGAGAGAATTTGATTATACTGTGTCTTTGAATGATTTATAAGGATGGTTGTTTGTATTCATGAGAATAAATAGAGATTTATTATTTTTTATTGCGTTTACTTAGCGGACTGTAATTTGATTTGGAAAGTAATATTTTGTACGCGTCTTCTGCTGTTTTTAGGTTCAGGTGGTTTCCCACAAATGGTAGGCAGAGGGAATGTAGTGTCGAGACACTTCGTTCTCATTAAGACAGTACCTGTGCCCATTTTTCAGAGTTACCAGAGCAAAAAAATAAAAATATCAAATATTTCATTTCCCGTGTGGGGATCGTACCTGATACCAGCGCTTACAGACGCACGCTTGGGCCCCAGCGGCACTATAGCGTTCACATTTTTATTAAGAACCAAACCTAGTCTTTAGTTCTCCGCTCTCTCCGTTTACTGTTTGTTGGAACACAATACTGAACTCTGTCTTAAGCTGCACACACACATATCTCTAGTAAGAATCAAAATTACAATTATGAAAAAAAGACCCCAACTGCTGTATAACCTCTTATTCATTACATTACTAGCTAGAAACATGATTATTTTATAAGAATATTTAATTAAATATGAAAATTTCTTATGTTAACAAATATTACAGGTCGCATGGGAAATGTCAACAAGACTAGCCATTTTAGAGTCTTTAGCCAATTATTAGCATATCCTGCAATTACATCATGTTAAGGAACCCGCATATAGTGTGTACTTTACGGCGGAACAAATTATCATATCAGGTCATAGGTTTAATAAAGTCTTTGAACCTCCTGAAGTCCTAAAATATCTATAAAACAAATATCTTTCTATTTTTACTTTTTAGCACTTAAATTCAATTTAAGGAGACCTAGCAATCCATATCTTTATTCTCTATTTTTATAAAAGAACAAAAAATTTATATATAGGCATAACATTGTCCACCACTGTACTATATACATGACATCATGGTGACGTAGTAACGTTGGAATATTCATACAATCGTCCAAACGTAATTCAATAGTTTTAAACCTATTGTATAACTAACTGTACATTGTATAACAATGCAGCGTTAGATGCAGCTTTAATTAACGGCCTTGATGCCGTCGTGACGCAAAGGATGAGGTCTGACGTGATGGTTGTGGGTTCGATTACTACTTGGGTGAATTAATTATTATTTAATATTTTCATTTCTTCTCCGGTACTAAGTCAAAGCGTGGCGTTGAGTTCTGCCACTCAACACACAATGCTGTAAAAACCCGTCAAAAAGTGGGGAACAGAGTATCTTAACACTAAGACTTCACTCCTATTCTGCTATGGGGATATAGCTTTAAAAAACCGGAGCAGCTATATTAAACGAAAAGTCTTATAATAATGAAAAAAAGGGAGAGTTGAGTCACTTACAGTTATGATATCTGATTATACGTACTAATATCTATCGAGATATGAAGATATATACTAAAATAAAAAAAAAACATTTAAGCAAATTGCGTGCCATTGAATAATTTGATCGAACTCCTTATTCTGATCCTATAAAAAGTTATGGGCTCTCATTCTTTACGGCAACCAGGAATAGTGTGTCATTCAACCCGGCGAAGTTGCGATGGTAACCAATTTGCATGTAATTGAAGCAAAGTGGAGCTTATTTATCCTTGGTTGGATTAATTTAGTTACAAGGAAGGTATCATGTTTTCTTACTTATAGGGCCTAATATATGTTTTTCCTTACGAGCACATTAATTACTTAACCGGTCTTGTAAGGATACTCCACGTAAAATAAATATCTTAAGATCTGTCTTAAGAACTGATGATAATTAATATTGAATATTTTACAAAGTTTTCACTGACACTTTAACAGAGTGTTTGTCTATTGCCAGTACAGTTACTTACAGTTTTATTTTTATAAAAGAAAGTCTTATTTTACATCAATAGTCATATGATGTTTCTATAAAAAATATTGCTCACAATCTAGAAAATAAATTATATTTTACGTATTTGAAAAGTTTATTTATATCCGTTATTTTCTTGGATGTATCGACAATAACTCTGGCCAACATGCCTGTCCACTACAGCTGTTCGGACGTGGGTCTTTTTACTTATTGCTGTTTCGGAAGCAACAGTACGAGGTATTTTAGTGCTCTTCGCAGTCTGCATGTTGCCGTTAGCCCGAAAGCTTATTAACGAATTTTAAAAAAGTCAAGTAATTTTCGACTGCGCTAGTATCTTTTGATATATGATTGGGATTTTTAATTTCTTAGATTGCGTTCATTATAGGTTTTCTTTTATTGTCGATTTTTTTTAATATCTCTGTAAATTTCTTTCCTCTGTAACGTTGATTGAAATGATACGTTTCTCTCCGTTTTACATAAAGTCATGGTTATATAAATAAACTTGGAAAATAATAGTAGAAGATTATAATAAATGTACTTACAAGAAAAATTCCAACTAAACTATTAAGCTACGTACCTGTAAATATAAAAAAAGATTAACATATTTAATTATATTATAGCATTAATTACACTTTAATAAGTTTAAGATCAAACAAAATTTTCTCTTTATTTTAAATTGAAATAGACAATTTAAAAAAATGCATGTGTAAATAAAATTCGGCAAAAGAGAGCGAAGTGTGAAATTTTAAACTATTTTATGTTCGAAAAACTAAGAGTTAATTGCATAAAAGTTTCAGCGGCGTCGTTTATCCTCTACGCAATAGTAAAGTCCCATTGAAGGAGCTCCCCTCGGAAATAAAAATTCGGAGTACATTTAAAATTTAATGAAGATAAATTATATAAAAATGGAGGGTAAGCGGGCGAAATGAAAACTGTTAGCTTTGAGTATCCTGCACAAACAGCAGGTTGGATGTTAGCTAATTACTGAGCCGTGAGATTCAATGTAAACAAATTGTAGAATCCGAGAAAATAAACGAAATATGTAATAAGTATGCTATCAAAAATAAAATATTTTTTATGCACTAGATTAAATAATACTAGCTTTAACAAGTATCTAGCAAGGTAACCAGAGGGAACCTAGTGTTAAGCCACTCTGTTTCACACATTCTGTTCAATTTGAAATGTCGTGTGTTAAGCAGTGGATTTCAACGCTTCGGTGTTTGTCTTTTTATCGAAGTGAGAAATTTATAACCAACTCATTCCCCCGAGTGGGAGAGAATCCAAAGTAAAGACAGAAGGCATCTCGCTGCGCCACAATGGTCTTTTAACATAAACATTTTATATATATAATTAATTTAGATAATAATTTTTTCTACGGTTTAATATAAACCGAACGAAACGAATATCTCCAGTTCAGTCTTCACTCTACTACTTCATAAATATACAGTTTAGTTACAAATGGGCAACTTACACTAGCTTATGTTTCAAGCCTCTTGCTGTTATTTATATTTCTACTAAGTTAAATTTGGCTATTGTTTGA
Organism: Heliconius burneyi; assembly: GCA_018247715.1. NCBI lineage: Eukaryota > Metazoa > Arthropoda > Insecta > Lepidoptera > Nymphalidae > Heliconius > Heliconius burneyi. Next base: position 5,076 of record DWGR01001035.1, read on the forward strand.
TTGCACATATGTGCAATAATGGTTTTCAAAATTTAAATAATATTATTACGCTTCGGCTTTTTTAATAGGAAAAAGAACAAGTTTATCAGCTGCCTACTGGCCAATCGTGGCGCAGGGGCAAAGGCGTGTGACTGTAAACGCGACTGCTTGTGGAAGCGCGGCGTTGAGTTACGCCACTAAACATGCAAATGCCTCTAGAATTCGGCGGAAAATGGGGAGCGGGGTGTTTTAACACTAGGCTCCTTCTGCCTAAACTGCTACAAGCGGGTTACAGCGTGAAGTTGAAGAAAATGCAAGCCTGAAAACCCTAGGCGGTATGGAGCCTTACCTTAATGACAAACTAAACAGAGTGTAAATAATAGTAAAATCAATTTTAACATCAGAATATGTCAGCTATACGAGTACGTTGTACGGTTAAAGCATTTTTTTAATTCAGACTCAATAATTAATAATAATCTCTTTACAGTCCCTAATGGTCACTCGATGCAATTATACATATACCATCGTATGATACAAACCGCAGACGAATTTAAATTATTAAATGTATGAATAAATAATATATTCAGAAGTACAATAAATAGAGCTAAAGTAATGCAATTTAAAAGAGATATTGTTGTGTAGTGACTAGTGATGTCTTCATTTCCATGCTCTTACGAGTAACGAGACAAAGCGCGGCGTTGAGTTCCGTAACTCAATAAGCAATGCCTCAAGTTTTCGGCTGTGAGTAGGGATCGGAAATGTCTTAATGGGAACGGAGCATCTTAACAGGGTCTGTCTAACTAGGTTCCCAGGTGCCCTTTTCCAACCCTGCCATGTGCGAGATACAACGTGAAGCTGAATAGATATTGATTGTATGAGCAGAGATAAAATTTTTCACTCTACTACCCGTTTATTTACCTCTGAATTATTAACTAGTACACATTCTCATGCCGGTATAAATAATACGAACAATACTGTATTATTAATTTTGACTTCTTTAAATTACATTTATTTTTATATTTATTTTTAGATTTTTTTATTCGGGATTTGCTAAGAAAATGTAGCGAAAAGTCACACACCTTAATTGTAGCTAACGGCTGCTTGGTAGTGATACACTAGGTATCCCACTATGTCTAATAGACATTATTGTTATAATAAATTAATAATTTAAAAAAAATTAAACAATTACCTATTAAATACTTAATGAAAAAAAAATTTTTAGATGTTCTTTTTCATGGTGTATAGTATTTAAGAGTGTCATACACTCATAATAGATGTGTTGTTAAAAAAAAACGAATCCGCCATTTTATTGCTGCGGCCATTTTGGATTATCAACAATATTGCTTTTATATGTAATTTCATTGTGATCAGAACTGAAGTTGTAATCCAAATTTCAGCTTAAAAAGTTAAATTTAGCTTACAAAATTTCAAATACACCAACTAACACACAATAACACAGCAAATCCAATAAAATCTTGTAAAAAATAATTCTGCGAATGCGAGATAAGCCCACGACTATAGCTTGCTCAGTCCCACTAAGCCACTCAGACATTGAATTATGTAATTTATGAATATATCCAACTATAAAGCCAAAATTCACATTTCACCTCGCCGCAAGTAGCTAAATTTTGAAGCTGATTATACTTTCAGGCAAATGTCGTAATTACAGCCCCCGAGCAAATTTTATAGTCAAAGTCTACGCAAGAATGTCGAAATTCTGTTTAATATTTCCCTTGTGATTAAAAGTAATATTGGATATTTTCATTTAGATCTTGAATGTACACAAAAAAGTGTATATTTTTTTAATATTTATAAATATTTACCTGTAATAGAATATTAACTTTGTGTAAAAACTATTTCTCTCTAAGCCAAATAACCTATACTTAGAGTGTAAAGTTGAAAGCTTTGTCTCGTAAATAAGTATGTCAAATATATTTGTCTTCTTCTCTAAGCTGAATAATTATGCCTGGTTTCGTATACAATTAGTGAGATTTTCAAGTATTAAATTACACCCAAAAACTGTTTGCTTATACTTAAAAAAGTTTAATTAATGGATTCTATCTAGTCTAGTATTAAGTTTTCTGATTTTCTTTTCGTAATATATATTTAAGTAACCAATCTCCATCGTGCCTTCTTCGTTCTACGTGACATTGGCGATATAAATGTGCTCCAGTGGCACGCCTAAAAGCCCATAAAGTTGGGAACAAACAAACAGACAGACAAACAAACTATATTGTGCAATAATTAATAATATTTTCTTAAAACATTATTTAAAAAAGTTATAGCATTAAAGTGCCAATTAAAGTGCCAATCTGTAAAACTAGTGTTAAGACACTCCGTTCCCATAAACACATTTCTGTTCCCCATTTTTCAACGAGTTCTCGAAACATATAATTTTTGTCAAAAATTCTTTATTTTTAATATAAATTTTAAGTTCCATATACGTAAGCACCTCATAACCGAATCTACTACAAATACAGTTTTCATCTTGTCAAATAAATTATAACCGATAGATAGAACGATAATCGTTATATCTAAAGCAGTTAGGCCGCTATTTGATATTCGCCCATAACCGTAAGGTCTGACACCGGGGACGTTAATTGTGTTTCTAATTAGAGGAGCCGGGCAATCACTTGCATATTTCAATGCCTTTATCCCGTTTCACCATTGTTGTCCTTCGTTTTGGGCTGTAAGCTATATTTGTAATTATTTCATATATTATGTGAATTGGCTACTGAAAAGACGCTTTTACATAATTTTTTTTAAAATAAAGTTTAATAATATTAAATATCGTGAGTGCGGATTGAGGCTGTGGCAATAGGTTGTGAGTTTGATTCCCACTCGGGGATATGAAATGATGATGATGATGAATGATGCTTCAAACATTCGGCGGAAAGTGGGGATGGGAACGTAATGTCTTAACATTATGTCCCGGGTTCCTTCTGCGTACCCTGCTATTTACAGCGTGCTAAGTGTCAAATTTTAGTTTTAAAATATACACATAGAGGAACATTAAATATATCCATATATTACGACGTGAAACCTGAAAAATAAAACGATTTTACGGTGAGTAAACGTCACTGATAGCCGTTATCAAAACAGAGAGGTATTTTGAAACGATAATAATATTCCACAAAGTTACCACGACAGCCCGCGTCCCCCAGTGCATTATCAAATGTTTCAGACCCCAGCCATATTTCACACTGTTTCGCATTTCCTTTTTGAATAAGCGGAACGGCGAACTCGTGCATTTTTCCCATTTTACATAAACGAAAGTGGTGACATAGAAATTGGTTTTTTTTAGAGCTGGTTTGAAATATTATTACTATGTAAAGAAGAATTTTAATTTTATTATCATGCAATAATAATAGGTGACTGTCGCAATTGATATCTGTATAAGGATATCCGCTAAGATTGCCACGAGAAAGGATATCCTTATGAATATTTATGGTATATGTAATTACAAGATATGAATTACAAATATACTAAAGATACCATATTTATCATATTTTTTACACGTAATTTTAAAAAAATACACATACGGTTTAGTTTATTATTCACATTGATATAACAACGAGGAATAGACGATAATTTAATATGAAAATGACTTTGTTTTCTATTTAAATAGTGTGTGGCTATAAGACCTAATACTGTTCTAAAAGCTTTCTCTCGTCTTTCTTCAAAATTGGCTTTTAACTCAAGCACGTAATGTCTCTAACGACTAACCTTTTCAAATAAACGTTAAACTTTAGACCATAAAAACTGTTTATGTTTTATATATAGTACAAGTGGTCACTCCCAAACTTTGCGTGGACTTTAAGGCGTAAATATAAAATTTCCTTCTTTTCCGTTCGCGTACAAAATTTTGTCAATAGTTTAGAATGTCGTTTGGTAGTGTTCCTCCATACTTCCTAACCTACCAACCCTACGTTAGCCACTAAGTAATAGGTCTTAGATTATTTTTACATACATAGATATACATAGATGCATATAAACATATTTGAAAAATGAGAGAGCTAGGAATATATCGAATTCAATTTGATAAAAGTAACTAAATATTATATTTGTTTAGCAACCAGAGCGTTGAGTGTACCTACATTTCGAAATTGAAATATTCCTTATATGTAGAGCCTATATTTATATGTACATATATGTATGTATGTATGTTCGCGTTCAATGTTTGCATTCACGCTAACTTGTTTAGTAGTTATGGTGTGATTGAATAACACGTAATTAAAATGATTGAAACTGATCATTCGCAAACAAAGTCTACAAGTGAATGTTATTAGTGTCAAATAAAATAAATATCTCAGTAATAAATATCAGAGGCCAGTCGTGGCGCAAGGGCACAAAGTGTGACTGTAAAACCGACTGGTTGTTGGTTCGATCCCCAATCGTGGAGATGAAATATTTATTTAAATTTATTTTTCGGTCTGGTCGAGGCAAAAGCGCGGCGACGTTCTGCCTTTGTTCTAGTTCTTCCACTCAACACGTAATGCTCCCAGAGTTCCCTTTGCCTACCCTGCTGTGTCTATGCTGTACAGCGTGAAGCTGATTTAATTTTTTTATTCAATTAATATCGTCTAAATTATATTTTGTAAGCTTATATATGTGTGGTTGTGGGTTAGATCTTGACTAAGGAAATAAATCATTTTCATTTTACCGCATTGATAGATAAAGTGCAGCATTGAGTTCCGCTAACCAACTTATCCCGAATCATAATGTTAATTGGAGAACGAAGTGTGTTTATAATACGAGTACATTTTCTCTACCCTACTATATACTCGTATATGCGGCATGGATCATGAAGCTAAAAAAATGGCAAATTTAAAAATTGAAAATTACTTTGAAAATTTGAAAAAAATCCTGCAGCGTTGAGTGTTAAGCGAAACATGAAGATCAGTAGAACAGTATTATGCATGATTGCATTATTGTTATTTATGCATGAGCTGAAATGAGAGAGATTTTGATGTGATACAAAGAAAATGATTTTACTACGACTTGTTACTAAGTGTGTATATGTATGAACAATATATATCGCCTTAAGTTACAAATTACCTTATATAAAACACTAAAAAAAAATATATTAAAGTTTGACCATCTCGAATTCGTTCAAGTCGATTTCCATAATGGTGGTCCTCTTTAATGCCTATATACTCTATCTGGGTTGAATACTGATATAGTTGCGTTTGTCTTTTTCCGGTTTTACGATTGTAATCCACTTTTACCGACCGTAAAACGAGTGGTGTTGTCTGCAGGATTGAAATGGCACGAAAGCCTATTTCATCCACTAATTAAACGCAACATAAAGTGATCTGTCTGTTTATTGTCGGTTGGCTCTTCATAAACATTGTCAGGACGTAAAAATTGGTTTATTAAAAAGTTTGTAAGCTGAAATAAATTGAGTAAATATCTTGATATTAACTTGGTGTATTATTAACATATAATGGAATTTAAGAGTAAAAAGTTTTTTTATTTAAAATTGACTCTATTGACAAAAAACATTTTTTTCATTTTTTTATAATTTATTTAATTTCGAATGTGGGTTGGATTTCTGCTTGGAGGAATTAATTAGTAAAAATTTTCATTTCTTCGTTCTGGTAACAATACAAGTGCGGCGTTGAGTTCCCAGCTCAACACGCAATGCTCCGAGATTTGGGCCGAAAGAAAGTGGGGAATCACTCCGATACCCATTTTCTTAACACTAGATCTAGATCGCTTTTAGGGATAAGGCCGTATTGTGCTTTTTCTTTCCAATCATTTTATTTAAGATTTTATATTGTTCTATTATTAAGGTGCAATAAAGTATATTATTATTATTCCTCGTTATATGTGAGATACAGCGAAAAGCTGAAAAAAATGATTATAAATTGTAGTAAAAGGACGTAAAAGTAATGTGGATCATAAAAGCTCAATTTACGTTCATTGAGTTTAGGTTTTTATCTAAAAATAAACTTTAATTAACGTGAAATCTTGTGGAAAATCCTTCAATTAAAACTCTTAAAACTTTATTTACGGCGGAAGTTCAAGGAGTGTTAAAGTTGATTTTCAGAAGCTAGATCAGTTTTAAGTAGTGTTGATACTGCATTCACTTTCTGATACGAATTTAAAATGAGCTTTATTGAGAGATTTACGATGTAAAATAAAAAATAGCTTTTTTTAAAGTAACGGCGGTTTTTTATTGTGCCATATATACATTGTACAATATTATATAGGTTAAGATTATAGTTTTTAAGAACAAAATTAAAGTTAGTATCTATATAAGTACAGCATTTAGTTTTTAGATTTATTTTTTTAATAAAAATATATAATATTACTTAACGATCAACAAATCGTATAAAACTGCCATATAAAACCAAATTTTAAATATGAAAATAAAAAAAAGTTTTGTTTGGAATATAAAAGAAGGAAATCTACATATCCCGAGTCTCAATAATAACGTAACATCTTTTACGCTTCGTTCGAGGCTCTGGGACCACTTGGGAAAAGGAAAATTCACCCACATCGATACCATTTTACCCTTTGACCTTTGCTTTGTCCGTGACATTTAAATGTACAATTTGATTAAGATACTGATTGCGGTTCATTTCTTGATTATAATTAAAATGATAAATATTTGCGCGGAGGTTAAGTTAAGCCACATGTGAGGTCTGGAAATAGGATGAAATGCCCCCTCTGCCTACCTTGGTATATGCAGGATACGGCGTGAAGCTAATACAAATATAATTTACATTTGGAAAATGTTTTGAATTAATGTTTTTATGATCAGCGCAACGTAAAATTTTCAAAATAAAATAAAAAAGTTTTTTGACCATTTCTGTTGTAGTTGTAATATAGTGAAGATTTTCAACGAAACTGTAGTAGACTTCTTGATGCACTAAGAGCATTTCGCTGTACAAACTATATAGATAGAACAAAACAATCAAAGTTTACAGAGAATGTAAATAATTGGTTACTGCGGCCTTCTTTGAGTCTTCTTATAACAGTAATTTACTACAAAAGACCATCACAAATTGTAGTGGTGTTCAAAATCATAGAATTATTTCGCTCCACTTTCCTTAGAAGTCTATTAATAGTTAAGACTGCAAGTCGCTTTGTCTTTGCCTCGATTTGATGATGTATGATCGATGTCTTAGCTTAAAACTAATCACAAAATCAATTAATATGAAGGCAATTAATATATTTCCTTATCAACTCGCAGATCGGAATACAAACACATTAGCAATCACTGTATCGCGCCATACACTAATTAATAATGCATAATTTTTATAATAGAAGTGTTATAATTTATTTTACTACTGGATTTATGAATATACCGCCCTTAAGCTTCGAATTTCATCCAAAATTACATATTTATCCATAGTTTTTACATGTACGATATAAAATAAAACAAATCAACGGGATACATATGTTACAATATGAAAGGGATCTAGGCACAAAGTATATTAAGAAAGTCTCTATCCTTTGATTTCACATAAAACGGTATTATTAGGTTTGTCATATACATAAAAGCCTGTTTATGTTCCCTCTATGGTGAACGACAAGCCGAAAAGGGTTCATTATTGATTAGTTTTCTGGATGATCTGGACATTGAAATGGATCGACTTGATTAAATGTCGCGATAAGTCCCCATTTTGTATGTATTTGAAACCAATAAATTATTTAACTGGCCTTCGTTATTTAATTTAAATTATCCAATTAGTTAATATATATTTAAAAGGTAATTTTTGTTGATTATTTGTCAAATAATCGATAGAAAGGTGAAACCATATTACATATTTTTTTGCGTGTCTCTGTATACCGCAGACAGCCGGCAGAGCCTAGTATGGGAGCCATTGCGTGTTCAGTGGTGGAACTCAACGCCCCCTTATCGCCTCGACAAGACACCAAATTCGCGGTTACAGACTCACTTACACTTACTGGATAATTTCTATATTTCATATATTAACATTTATCAAGTGCTACGTTGAAATTTTCAGCAAATCAATAACGGAAAAATTTAAATCTCCAACGGCTATAATTTGGAAAAACTTGTGGGGGCGACGACGCCCTTGAAAACTGCCTCTGTATTCGTTAGCGCGGACAAGTTATGAATCATTCATACACTCATACGGGGCGCTTATTCTGAATTTAGATTTTTATGAAATAACTTTATCATAGAATATTATACTTTATAATATTAAAAAGTGAAATTACAGTGATTTGATGGAAACGGTATTTTTTAAATAATAAACTTAAAAGATTTAATTTATAAATAGCAATGTTAAATACCACAAAATTATTAACCCAGTCATGGCGCCGGGGCCACGCGGCATGTAAAAGCGATAGGTTGTGGATTCGATTCCACTGGAGTCGAATCCACAACCTATCGCAATCGAAAAGTGGGGAACGGAGTGTCTTAACACTGGGTTTCCTCTGCGTACCCTGCTGTGTGCGGGGATACAGCGTGAAGCTGATTTTTTTCATTTTTCTAACTCTAGTGCGATGGAGTTGGATGATGAATATAGTAGGTACATAATAGTACATGAAGAACGAACGTATTTTCTTTATTTTCAGAATAAGCATAATGCTTGTAGAAGGTTTAAATATTTTTCTTCCCCCGTCCCGACTGAACAAAAGACGAGACAAAGCGTGACGTCATAGTTATTTACAAAGGAATCTTTATTTTAAGGGTGGACGTATCGAGATTTGTGTGTTTTATTAAATACTTAAATTTTTTAACTTCCTCCACAGAGAACGTAGTTTCAACACTCTGTTCTGTACTTTTCGTAAGAATTCGAGAATTACGTGTTTAGTCACAGATCTAAACGCTAAACGCTGCCTCTTCTCGTAGGAAAACAAAAATAGTTCATTCCCACGAGTGGGATTCGAACCAACAACCATCGTGATTACAGACAAATGCTGGCCACTACACCACAAAGGCCTTGTGAAGCAATAGTTATATGCTTAATTCTTATCTGAGATTATTGTTTAAATTAAAGATATAGCACACATTACTCTTCTGTCTAGTTATTTGAGGTAGAATTCAATTTCAGTAAATAAAATATAATAAATTTTAATAATCAAAAAACATGCAATCGGGTTATATTCTATTAAAAAAAACTAAAATTCTACACTTGTCAATTTTTGTACAGACTTTTAATAAACTGCAAACCACTAGGTTTTATATAAAGTCTTAAATATTTTATTTATTATTTCAAAGTAAATACATGAGGTGATTTATGCGGTCAGTGATTTATTTTTTCCGCTTCACGTTGAGTCCCACATGTAGGCAACGGGGAGCCTAATGTTAAAACACTCCGCTCCCCACTTTCCGCCAAATTCGGGATGCATTGTGTGTTGAGTGGCGGAACTCATCGCCGCCCTTTCTATACATAATTTTATAGCAGGTATATAAGAATTAATGTTAAGTCAAGTCAAGATGAGGAACACCATGTACCTACAAACGGCAATACAATCGATATGGGTAAAAGGACGCTTACTTTTAGGCGTATATCCTAATCCTATAGAAATGTGATCGTTCGACTTCCAATAATATAAATTGAAAAGGTTAAAATGTTTGGGATTAGCACAAGCAAAATAACTTGACCTTTCAATAAAGTATGTCAAGTTTAAAACTGTATTTTTATCTAGTTTGCTTTTATATTTTTCTAAAATAGTTTTTTGCCTGAATAGCACAAAGATCATAAATTACATAAAAACTAAAGTACATTTATAAATTTTTGTGATAAGCTATGATTAACTTTAAATATCCCTAGAATACAAATTAAGAAACTTAACTGAAACTCTGTCAAAATTCTTGAATATATCTAGTAAATATAGTTAAATTTAATTAGAAATCTCCCTACAGAGATCTTGACTATGTATATACGAGTAAGTAGTAACAACTAGCTCGTTAGACCGTATTGTTTTGTAATCAGAGGGCATGGACGGTTTTTAAGAGACGTGGGTTCGAAGTTATTTATTCATACATTTTCTAAAACTGTTTTTATATCCTTAGTGTAAAATAAGACTAAAAATACTTTACGCGTTTTTTTTATTCTGAGATAAATATATGAAATAAGACCTCCGAACACTTCGGTATTTGCCAAAGTGTATGAAAAATTAGTGAAAAATATTTAAAACTCATAAAGCAATAAGTTAACATTTAAAATTATATAGTACAAAATGTAAGTACCTTTATATAGGATCAATCCTATTGTTATGGTAGGCACGTAGACAATCCGTACAACTTCGATTACCTATCTGAGGGTTGAAGGCTAATCTCTTGAATTTTTTTCATTAACATATATTAAATATTTGGACATACCTTTATAAAGGTATATTGTGTTATCTCCTCATAGCTTTTAGCCTAGTGTTAAGACACTCCGCCCCACACGTAATAATGATAAATAATATGTCTACTTCCAATTTAAGTTTCCTTCTTTGTCATTTATCATTATTAATTTTCATCTATTGTTTTAGTTGTGTGAAAAAACAGAGTTTTATAACTTTATTTAATGCGTTCAGATGTGTTTGTTTTAAATAGACTCTTTATTTAATTAACAGCATCAAATCGTGGCGCAGCCGCACAATGATCTGACTGTAACGCGACGATTGTGGGTTCGATCCCCACTCGAAGTGAATTATTTATTTACTTTTATATTTTCATTTCTTCGCTCTAGTGTCGAGGCAAAGCCCGGCGTTGAGTTTTCCCACTCAACACGCAATGCCTCTAGAATTCGGCAGAAAGTGGGGAACGGAGTGTCTTAACACTAGATCTCCCCTTCCCACACTGCCGTGTGCGGGATACAGCGTGAAGCTGATTTAATTGAATTTTTAAATATACGAACATGAAACAGAATACAATGTTTCTTCTGTAACATATTATCAGAATAAATTATTAAAAAGTAATCTATCTTGATTGAAAGCTATAAAAACTAATTAACAGTTCCAAAATTTCGTACATTCAGTAACTCCATGACCCTTCAGTTATGGGCTTAATTTGAATTATGTTGGGACAGACGGCGCGTTGCGGACGTCGTTCGATATGTAGGAGTATATTTACGTTTATGCTCCCCATGAGGTACAATCACAATTTTCGAATGTATATCAAATGTCTTTATAATTAAACATAAAACATTTTTCACGCTGTCTTTTTTTTAGTATCATGCTGTATCTCATATACAGTTTAGGTAAAGGGTATCTAATATTAACACTTTCCACGCCGCGCTTTGCGTTGTTTCCATAGCGTGGAATACGATACGAATTTCCCCGAACGAGAATCGAATGCGACTGTCGTGTTCACAGTCGTACGATTGTGCCACTGCGCCACGTTTGCCTAACATTTTCTACAACTGTAAAATATAACTACTGTTAAATATTAGAAATAGGTAAGCAATGTAAATTATTTTTTAATAAACGCAAATTATCCTTAGTGTGTCTATAAAATAATAGCAAACTTGACTTGAAAAACGTGTTCACATAAAACATAATTATTATTAATGTCCTGCAATTTATAGGGAAAAGTCTGTTGTGCACGTCTCCAGCATCCGGACCCCCGACAAGGGGCCTTAGCGGGGGGTTGGACATGTTTCACATACTTTGTAGTGTATAAATTTAAAAGCTTCATGTTCTACTATCAGGGGCTATATAGTCCAAGACGATTATTGTTACTATATGCAGCGTGGATCCCGGGGCGATCCTATTGTTAAGACACTCTGTTCCTCACCTTTTGCAGAATTCTTGAGATATTGTGTTTTGAACGGTGGAACTTAAAGTCGCGCTATGTCTTGTTACAAAAGTGAAGAAATGAAAATTAAAAAAATATATCTTCTTCACTTAAAATCGAACTCTCAACTATGACATTTACAGTCACACGCTGTGTCATAACGGTCTATATAATTAAATTGCCATATTAATTAATTTTCATCTTTTTCGGGAATATTGTGTATTAGGAATTTCCAATCTATTTTAATGACAGTTATTTATAACTATGTTGCAATATCGCAAAAAATAGCCATTCAAAATTTTAAGTTTTGTAAATATTAAAATAAAATATATATATCAACAAATTGAATGCATGATTGGTTCCAAAATTATTATTAGACGGACAACTTCTTTTTACAATAAAGACAATTAAGAACGTTGCTTTCGTCTTAATTAAGAAACTTCACCGATTCGAAGCGCAAAAACGAGGCTGTATCAAATTCTACAGAACAAGTTTCAGGGGAATTGGTAACCGCTGTATGTGAAAATCCACATGTAGACATGTATAAAGTTAAAATTCCTTCGCCTTGAATGTGATTCTATGTTACTTGTACTATACTTTTTGAGGCCAGTCGTGATGCAGGGACATATGCGTAGGTTATGGGTTACTTAAATATATAATATATTCATTTCCTCGCTCTGGTAACAAGTTAAAGGAAGGCGTTGAGTTCCGCCACTGAACACGCAATGCCCCCAGACTTCGACGGTGAGGAAAGGACGTATTTGATATTAGGTTCCCAGATTCCCTCCGCCTACCCTGCATGTACAGGAAATAGTACATGGGTATATAATAGGTATAATAAAATGAATCAGTTCTACCTGCATACATTGTACTTGCACCTACTAATTACAAAGAAGTTTTAATATATGTGTATAGACTTATTCAAATTTTCTTTAAAAAAGTAGAATCACGTTATTCGATCGTTGACTCTATTTCCGGCAATAAAGGTAATTTCAGATAAGAGTTAGCATGGAATCAAAAATCGTTGGTCAATCAGGTGTGCTTTATAAAATTATAGCTAGTTTTTTTACCTTATTTTTTCTCTACATACATAACTAATCTTTTATTTAGCTTCACGCTGTATCCCGCACACATCAGGGAAGA
>DWGR01001036.1:0-17906 GCA_018247715.1 Heliconius burneyi
AGGTCAAACAGTTCTTCAGAACACTCCCCATGATAAATGCGATAGAGAACGCACAGCGAGGAGACGTCTCTACGCAAAGCCAAAGTGTCAAGCCTATCACAGCTCATTGGATCCTTAATGATTCGAAGAAAACATCGATGATAATTCGTACTGGTTAACTGTAATGTACCATCAGCACACCACACAAACAAAAGTACGTAATGTTAGAAAAATCGAACAACTTTTGCCACAGTTTGATTAACTTGGAGATATTTCTCATCGTAAGCCACTAACAGATAACTCGATATTGGACTAGAACATGAAAAATACATAAATCACAGGAGTTTGAAGGTGTTTCTCGAAGTGTAGGTAAGGAACGTCCCCGGGTCGGAAATCAGGCGCTCTAATAAAAAGAATGTTTATCGAATTGCTAGATTACCCGAGCGGTGTCTCAGCCAAGTACCTGGAATCAAAGGATACATATGCCCAAATATAAAAGGATCTTATTTCCTGGCCGTGCGTGTTTGATGTTTTTACAAGCTGAACTTATGGACTTCCGCCGTCTTTTACTTATGATTGATTCTATTTTGGTCTTTGATCTAAAGTAGTACCTTTATATCAAAATAGTGAGAGACTAACTTCTCAAATATTTCGCCCTCGTAGCGCCGCGTTAAAGGATCTTATTAATTATCAATTTAAAAACTTTCTCATATAAAAAATATTTTATACTTTATTTTATACTTATATAATATTTATACTTATTAAACTTATATTATATTTTTTATACTTATATTTTATTTTATATTTTTACTTGTTAAACAGGGTTATAGCATGACCGTAACAGTTACAGAGGTCGACAGGAGCTCGACTGGTGACGAGCGAGGTGAGTGTAAATTATTCAAGGCTCTATACCTTCGTAGATGACGTCTCCACATTGTTGACTTTAAAACTATGATTTTGGTTGACATGTAGAATATATTAATGTTATATTTTGAGTTTGATAAGTAAACAAATATTTTATTTCATTATTAAATATATTATATACTTTTCTTAACGTAGGTTTAATAAAAGCTATGTGGTGAAATAAACTTTTGAAATAACTAATTTCTAACTATTGACGTAGATTCAAATAACTACAGGCGGTTTAGACTGACTTCAAGATATTTAGCTTGTTAGCCCATTGTCATCTCTATATTTCATTTAATACTAATAAAGTGTCATTAGCGCTTGTCTTTTTATACCCTTCTATTATATAATATAATTATCATTTTATAAATTATTGTAAATTTACACTGAAGCCGTAGTGGCGCAGTGGGGCAGTATTCGACTATAAACGCTTATAGGCTCGATTTCGATTCCGGGGAGTAATTTAATTAAATTATTTCCATTTCACAACTTATTATGGTACATAAAGCATGGTGTCGACTATATATAAGCATTCTGAATAGTTAATCAACATGAACATTCGATTATAAACTTACCCATTTAGAGCAAAGGAATATTATTAAAGCCCAAATGTCACTCTGGGGATAGTTTAAAATAATGATATACATTTATGTATATTTTCCAGATCTGAACAGTATGGACCGCATAAAGAGCAGTAATTAAATTTCTCACACAACAGTTACATCTAAAGGAGACAGAGGTCATAAGGAGAAATAAGCCACTACATTCTCTCTTATAAAACTTTATATTACTAAGTATTAGGGATTGTAATTAAACACTTACACGCTTATTTATTTATATTTTATTTTATAATAAATGGTTCTTTACTAATGTAATATGTAAAACTGTACTTATAACATACCGCTGTAAATATTAAAGTCTACGAATATTATTAAGTCAAAGAGTTTCTTAGATTGCGCCATTCTCAGGAACTAACTAAATCGTTTTCATTTTGTATTTTTGTTTTAAGGAAGGCTGGCTATATTTATTATTTTAGGTTAATAGTTTCCATGTAACTACAATATTTACATGTGAATATATATAATTTGTAATGCACAAATTTTAGATATCAAGCCGTCCTTGCGCAGTGATTTACAAGCTCGCAATGGACAAAAATTCTACGGAAAGTGGAATATAGAGTGTCTTAACACTAGGCACCCTCTGCTTCCCTTCTTTATGCAGGATACAGAGTGAAGCTATAAAACTCTAAAATATTTCATTTGACAACGCCGGCAAAGTCGCAGGTAATAGCTAGTTTGTAAAGTATATTGCGTAGTAACTATTATTATAATATTAAAAGCTACATGTTATTCGATCGCCTCGATACAACAGCGCAGTGACGAGGGTGGGTGTCGACATTATGAGGAGTGACAACATGTGACAGCACCGAAACGATTTAGATTTAGATTATGTTATACTGTATGTACTTTTGTGGTATGTGTTTTAGAAATAATATTGACATAGATAATAAAAAAACACAATTGAAAAAAATGATTGAAAACGTAATAAAATATATATATATACAAAATATAATCTTAATATATGGAGTAAAACTTTGTGAATCATCAATTCTTTTATTTTGCCGACAATTTCACTCTATGGCACACATGGAGATAGCAATTTGCTATTATGAATTTATATACTACATAGATACATATTTTGTTATATATAATTATGTATTTTTTATATACATATATCTATTTAAATTATATAAAGCAAACGTACATACTATTTCCCACACATCGTTAGCTGGTAGAGAATTATTTTTAGCGTCAAGCCCTCCCTTTGTACGTGTATTTTTTTAAATGTCTGCAAGAAAGAGTAAAAAATAAATATAATATCTAAAATTGAAAACAAAAACTGATTATTTTACTATATAATATAGCAAGGAATACACGAAAGGAATCTTTACTCCCTACAAGAAAAGAGCAATGACAGGCAAAAATAATATATAGCACTATATACGAGTATTTATCTGTACATAATTATCAAAGGTGACCGACTCTTATGACCAGGGTGACCTCTCAGGTCTAACCGCAGATAAAATATTTAAAACAGCATTAACCTCTAGAGGTACTCTATGTCCTTTGTAAACATTCGAGATAAATCACGAAGCTATTAATTATTAATATTTTGTAAAAGTTATCTAATCATATTTTCAAGGTCGAGATGATAACCAGGTGACCCTAAATATTAAAAGCGTTTTACTAATCTAATGAATAATGTATCGTATGATGTAGTACCAAACTTTATTAGTTTAACTTTTATGTTACCGCAACTTGATACGCAATATGTACTATGGGTTCGATACCCACTCGTGGAAATGAATTAGGGAAGGAAGTCAAAGTACGATATTTTTGCCAGCCAACAAGCAATATCTCCAAATATTGAACCATGCGTGAGGATCAGAGTTGCTTAACGCTAGGTTCCCGCAATACTCTGTTACAGTGTGAAACGATACAACTTAAAAACTAACTATAAAATACAATAACCGGCGACTCTACAGGTTCTCCAATACCGCAAGTGTACACTTTCTGCAGCACTACGCTGCAGTTTACTTTACAATCGCTAAAGGGCTTCGTTTACGTGAACACAAATATTGAACGTGGGAGGAACGCGACGTTTCAAACGTTACCACGATTTACTTTCCGCTTCAATTTGTTAGTCAAAGTGTTTTAAGCTATAGTTACTTCTTTCTATACAAGAACTTTTTTCAGAAACTCCACCATATATGGAATATAAATTTTTTCGCGAAAAATAAGTTGCGGGTGGCAACTACAGATGTATAAAAATAACTAACTAACTAACATACATAAAGTCAGACGCTGTACCATTTGGCCTCGACGATTTTATACTTTCATTCAATAAACGATATTCTCTGTGAAGTATTCAAATAAAAGCGAATTGAAAACATTATTTTTAAACGTTGCTTTCAAACATTTTTAGTTAAATATTTTTTATTACATTCTGTTTCTGTAAATTTGTTTATTTTTGTTTGATATTTGGATATTTGATAAGCGTTTTAGTAAACTTATGCGAACTCCAAACTTGCCGGAGGGCGTTATGTTTAAAAGTATAATCTTTATTTCTATGTACCTGTATACAATATACAAGAGAGCGTAATGACATAAAAATTATAATTATGATTAATATTTTACCGTTATGGAATACAAACGTGTAACTGTAAACGTAACAGATTCGATTCCCACTCAAGGAAATGAAATATTTAATATTTTCATATCTTCGTTCTGATAATGAGGCAGAGTGAGGCGTTGAGTTCCACCACTCAACACGCAATGTCTATGCAAAGTGCAAGTGTCTTACTGAGAAGGTAATGTCTTGACCTAAAATTCCCAGGTTTCATCCGCCTACCCTGCTATATACAGAATGAAGCAAAAAACCTTAAATAAAATATTAAACATAATAAAAACCACAAAATATTAAACACAATGGCGCAGTGAGATAGCGTAGGACTGTACACGCGATGGTTACAGATTCTATGTACACTCGGAGGAATTGATTATTTCAATTTCTCTGTTTGCATTTAAATTTGTTTTTGTATTTATATTTCACATTGATATTTAGGGAAAAAAAATTAAAAACGAAAGATAAATAAATAGGAAATATATGGCTGAATTTTGTTGCGGCCGAGTTCCTTTTTTTCAGCTGTATCTCGTATATAGCAGGGTAAGCAGAGGGTACATATCGTTAAGACACTCCGTTTCCCAATTTACTCACGGTAGGAAGCAGGAGGAGGCAGAACGTACGCTTTGCCTTGTTACTAGAGCGAAGAAATAAAAATATTAATAAATAATGATTAATTCCATCGAGTGGAAATCAATCCCACAACCACTGAGCTTACAATCACCACCATGTACCACCTTGCTTGTACCACCGCGGCACGACGGTGTCAAGAGCTCTCACGGACGATTTATTGAATATGAGAATATTCTTTATTTTTCTTTTTTATTTTCTACGAGAATTTAACATTGAAATGATTATCATTATTGTAGACTAAATAGTTAGACTTTTCCTTCAAATAACAATATAATATTATTTAAATTTACAGTAAAAAAGTTTATTTATGTCAAAATTAAATCGTATTATACTATAGAAAATATAAGTAATTTCATTATAATGTAAACTTAATAACGACGTTATAAGTTAATAACGTCTCACTTTACATTAGCTTCGATACTTACTTCGATTAGTTAATTAGTACATGGTTAGAGTAGTATGTAGGTAAGTATCTGTGTGTGCTGGATGGTAACGAAATGCGCTTACTGAAGCTGTTCCTGAGTTGTGACCAACTTTATAATTAGCTTTGGGCAGGTATAACGAAATATACGACTTTAGTTTCTAGCCGTGTAAACCAGACTTCTCTTAACTTGATGAAATATCAATCGATTAATACTTTAAGCTAGAGCGTCATTCTTTGAAATAGTGTATTTCCTGTCATTTGTATGTTTTACAAAATATAAACGAGTAACAAATGATTCCGTCGTGGCGCAGCGGCACAAGGGTGTGACTTCGTGCGCTGCAAACTATCGCTTAAACCTCGCTCTGGTATCGAAACAAAGCGCGGTGTTGAGTTCTGCCACTCAACACGCAATGCTTCCAGACTTTGGCAGAAAGTGGGGAACGGAGTGTCTTTACATCCTTCCCTCGTTTCCTCTGTCTACCCTACTATATGCGGGATACAGCATGAAGTTAAAAAAAAGAACAAATGATTCGCTTATTGTCCTTGGGCTTAGCTTAGCGAAGGGAGGAAGCTTCCGGGGAAATCAATTTTTAGTAGACAATTAATAAAACGTCTCTCGAAATGAACAATTATTCAAAAAAAGACGTTCTTTGTCCCCAACAATAGCGCGCCCCGCGCGTTGTTAAATTTCCCCTCTTTACCTTCCGACGGATCCCTTTATTGACTTACTAAATTATCGAAGTCAATTCGCGTTGTTTTACTTAGTTTGTTTAGTGTAATGCTATTTAATTTTTTATTGAAACTATTTTAATTAACGTTAAGAGTATGTTTATTAACTTTATATAATCACTTATTTTTTTATTATAACGTATAATATTATGTACGCAATCCCACCTTAATCTTGTGTTATAGAAATCGTAATCTTAATATACCTAAAAAATTAGAAAATATACAACAAATTTAATATAAATAGCAAATTCAATATAGGAGACATACATCAGAACATTTTTAAGTTCTGTTCTTTCATGTTCTTTTCTGCGTAAAAATATATTCACAAAATATTTAAGAAGCTATTTCTATAAAAGAATTGACATTACAAACGACGACATTTGAATAAAAAGTAAACTTATAAAATATTTAAATTCATCGTTTCAAGTATAGTTTTAATTAAAATTAGTATTTTCCAGGAAACTTCGATAAATTTGTTAGTTTGTGTCTTGTGTTTGTGTCATATATAATTAAATAGAAAACTTGGCACATTTTCATGCACCTTATTACGACATAATTCGCACCAACTCTTTAATTAAATAACCGAAAGAGATAAGTATCACAAAAAGTGTGACTAGAAAGATTTGAATAAAAAATATGTTAATTACAAAGCCGTATAATTTATAAAAACTCACCGTCGAGGAGAAACAGCAGACGGAAAATGAGGTGACAAATCCTTTTCATCATAATCATTTAATTTACTCCGTCTAATTAAGTTTGGAAGAAATTTATTATTTGAGTAACACTTGGCAATAGTACACACAAATAACACAAACACGATTTTTATTATGATTTTGATAATATTTTTTTTGTACGAATAAAACTATGTAACTATCACGTAGTCGCCGTCGTAGTCAGTCGTAGCACGTCGTAGCAAGTCCTAGCACGTATCGCGCCTGTCCCCGGCGCGGCCTCGCGTAGCACTGGCTGCGGCGCGGTATCGGTGCTACAACGTTTGCTAGAGTTCGCGCATTCTCTATTATTTAGTATAACGGTCTCATGTGCACTGTACGCGTACGCTCCTCTAACACTCTTCATGCTAATTTAATGTCACTTTGTTCAATAAATATACAATTGTTGACTAATTCTTTTGGTTTTCTTTTTAATTTTATTGTTTTAAGGGTTCCTTCCATACCTTAATAGAAAATACCTATATAGTATTACTTTTGTTATCTGTATATCCGTCTGTCAAGACCATTTTAATTATCTTGAGATCGCGTGGAGGTATGAAGTTGTAAGAAAGATTTTTTTTTTTCTTAAAACTTCACTTTTATATGTTCATTTCTATAAGTACTCGTAAGTTCACCAAATACTTAAAAAGGCATGCAATGCAAGAAAATTTAGAGAAACTAAATGATTTAAAGTTGTGCTTTAAGCATAATATGAAGAAGTCCTAAATCTTTTTATTAAATATGTATTGTTTGTTAATAAGATTTTTATAATCATCCCGTAATATATGTTATATCCTACCTCGTCGATTTAGCATTCATAAATATACTCTGATTTATCAAGTCTACACCTAGATAGGTAAATACCTAAAGACAATAATAAAAAAAATTAAAAAAACATCCGTCAGACAGAGGGGACGCTTAACAAGACTTTGGTCACTAAAATCAAATTGTCACATAAACAAGGACACTCAACGTAACTTACTGAACGGCTTTGAACTTTCGTGTGTACCTTTTAAATATTATTTAAATATTATGCTAGTCGCGTAGACACAAGCGATGCCTCCAGAAATCAGCGGAGAGTGGGGAACGAAATGTGTCAACACTAGGCCTCACTCTGCCTACCCTGCTGTTTGTGGGATACAGCGTGAAGCTGATTTATTTTATTTATTTATTTTTAAGGATTAAATCAATTGATTTTCTTTTAAAAAATATTTTTATGTTTTAATTGAATTTTTGCTAAAAGTTTGTTCAGGTAGTGGTTTTTGTTAGTATATCAGCCTTAAGATTAGTGACAATACTAAGAATATTAAATTTTTAAGTCTCACACTACGTAGCCAAACAGAAAGGAGCGCCAAACGCTACTTACTACTTCTACTCTACTCTTTCCAGTAACCTAATGTCACCAACTTCTTCTTATACATTCCGTCGTAAAAAAAAACAAACTTTATCCAAAACTTTATCAAACAATTTCCTAATTCATAAAAAAATCCAAAGCTATAAATTATAATTCCCTTGAAGTGACTTTATATAAGTAGACAAAAGTTTTGGCCAGTTAACTTTAAAAGTCTCAAGATTATAAAGAAGCTGGAACTAAATACCAGAACAAACCTATTGACTTTCTACTTCCATAAGAAAGAGATGATTAGCGTCATTTTAATATAGACTCTGAGTACTTTGTCGTGTCGGCTCCTCACGTTGCGTCTGTACTTGCGTTATGCTAGACTAACATAACATACCGTTAATTGTCGATGTCTTATTAATAATATCTTATTTAAATAGAAATGCCTTTCTCTTAATGTAATGAGTGTTTGTTTTCATTTCTTCACGCCCGCATATGGCAAAGTAGGCCGAAGAAAACTAGGCTCTCCGTTTTCCGCTTTTCAACCAATTTTCGAGTAATTGTGTGTTGTGTGGCGGAATACAACACCAGGCCTTGTATTGTTATTACCAAATATATCTCGTTTTTGGTATAAATTCGGAATTTATTCAGGTTAAGAAAGTTACTCAAAATTTATTACACTTTTGGTGGAAAATAGTATTCACATTATTCACTTTATTTATTTGTCGTCCCTTAAAAAATGCGGTGAATTACCTAAAATATGATTATAAAAGAAATTAGAGGCATATAGGTATTATATTATAGGTTCATATTCCAGCAAAAAAATTACGACAATGTTTATTCTACTAAAAATATTTGCATATCCAAAGTTATTACACTAGTTTGAAAACAACGGTAAACGGTAAGAACCTCCAAAAGCGGCTCCGTCCAGCTCCGCCTGGCTGTGAATAAGGCCTTTTCATATACGAGTAAACTTTATATTTAAGAACCATCTTCAAATATATTGCTATGAGTTATATTTTTCAATTAAAGTAATTAGATTTTTTTTAGTTTGATGCTGTGTTCCGCACATGGCAGGGTAGGCAGAGGGAACCTGGGAATCTAACATTAAGGCTTTCTGTTTCCACGAAAAAACTTCCGTTGCCCACTTTCCACCGAATTCTGAAGACAATGAGTGTTGAGTGGTGGAACACAACGGCGCGCTTAGCCTCGTTACCAAAGTGAGAAAATTAAAAAAATAATATTTTATTTCCTCGACAAGTAACCGAACCCATAACCTGTTGCGATTACGCACACTTGTGCTCCTGCGCCACAACCAGATTTTTGAACGGATAAAATTATTTACACCATAAAACTCATAACAGCAAATAACTAAAGTATAATACGTGGTAACAGTGGAGACCAAATTATCTAAAGATAATCTGTAAATTCATATACTTAATATTAATAAAATCCTGTTAATATTATCAAATGTGAATGTTTGTAAGGTTAGGTACGTGTTCCACTTTCAAATAAAAACTACTAAATGGATTTAGATACAACTTACAGTAACATAGCTTATATACCTGAATAACAAATGGGCTGTGATCTATATAAGGATTTTGTATATGAGGCCATAATATCAAAATAATAAATTACAGCGGGAAAAGACGAGCAGGCCGCTAGTTAAATATCAAAACAAATATTTGTACTAAGGTATAACCTTACAAGGTATACCTTTGGAATATGATTTAATTTTAATAAAATGTAACAATAACGTCTATTCTAAAATTTAATTTAATTGGTGATGTCAAACAAAATTACCATTTTTAAATTACATTAGAGTTTATTTTTGTGTTGATGCATTGATATATTCATTTTACCATTATTTATTATACAAACAATATATATATAATATGGAGTGTTTCCTCAATATTCCCCGCTCGTAGTTATTACCATTGTGCAACGTTTGTTTTGTTTTGCTTCGAATAAATTATGTCTGCTCACGTTCTACGCGTAAAAAATTCAATTGTTTCAACAAAAATGAACACGCTACTATCATTACCTAAACATATTTGCATGCGAATATAATATTTATTATATTAAACATATGGATCATTTTAGAATTTTCCTATTATTTCCAATGCGCGTTGGTGTACGCAAACATATGAAAATTTGAGTATTTCTCAATTTATTGAATACATACAATACCAGTAAATGCGGTGCGATGGTACGCTGACGTTTTATCTTCTTATGCCGAGTATGCTTAAACAACCTGCTTTATTTAAATTTGAGAACAAGCATTAAATGCAGCATTAAATGTACTTCAAATATTCCATTTGTAATAAAAAATTGGTTGTTTATGCAACGAATATAGTGTTTTCTCACCTGATACACTCCGTAGAGAACATCGCAGGAACATTAAATTTACTTTATAAGTGATTTTCAATAAGAGTATATTATTTGCCTGAACGAGCTCCAGTGATATATGTACGTATATATTATAAATGTATATTGCTCTCATGAATGTTGTTTCCATTTCTATACATTATTTATATTATGATACAGTTCAATATTTAGTAAGAATTCCTTAATATTATATATAGTATATAAATAAAAATGCATCTAACGGCTGTGAAGGTTACACAAATTACCCAAAAGACGCCATTTAAATAATAAAAGTTATCTTAATTGTCTTGATTATAATTATTTTTTCTTTTTCAAAGAGGAGGAAGGAGGTTCTATATTCGTTAACATTCTTTTTATGTTTGTTCTTTGATTTCTCCATCATTTGTGGATCAATTTAAAAAATATTTTATCATTTGAATGATCATACTCATCCCAGCCAAGAAATAAATATATATTAAGCATAAAAAGGTACACAGAGGATACACCAAATATTTACTTAAATTAAATTTAAAAAGAAGCCCAGCCGACTCTAAATATAACAGATTTTCAATAGTAAATAATTATTATATCAATAATTTCACTTATTATTTTATGATATTCTTTACTATGAAGTTATTAAAATTAGGTAATTAAATTTTGTTTTATTTAAATTTTTGCATATAAAGATAGTTTTGAATTCGGTTTTTTTAATAACTTGATTTTATACAAATTAGATTTCTACGTTTGTTTTACTTTATAGAGAAAGTTTATGTTAAGTGACGAAATTTATTATTTAATAACTTTGAGAACACAAAAGTTTTTTAGATGTCTTCATATTTAAAATCTCCCTCATATATTGGGTACAGCTACATACTGGCTAGGGACTGTTTTTGTTTTTATATTCTCTTGTTTAATTGTATAATTTACTAACATTAGGTTCTAAGGTTGTGTTGTAATGCTAACAAAATATGGACACATGTCTGAAATAAAATAAATAAATAAAATATAATTATATAGTTTGTTAAATCCACGCACACGGTGTATCACGAGCCTAACGCAATAATTTACCTTCTCAAATTGTGTTTGCTCTTGAAGACGACAATTTTTAATTTCCACTGTAGACTTAAGAGGTTATTGTGAGGCTCCGAGGCAGCGAGGCTTCGTCACGGAACATTTAAATGTTTATTGTTATCTCCGACGACCATCGTTTGTATTTCCAAGCTTATTGAACGACTTTTATGAAAATAAATAATAATATTCCTGTTTATGTAGAGCATTTAAAATTTTTATTTTGATCTTTGAAATTGTGTTTAAAATTGAGAGCTTTTTTGGAGGCAAGTGTATTTTATAAGTTTAAACAGAGTCTGGTTTAGAAAGTTACATATTTTAAATTTTTTTTAAAATGAATGTTTTATTAGAATTTATTTACTTGACGTGTCCTGCTCAAGAGAATTCAAGACATTTATGAAGATATGAATACAGAAAAACAAGTAAAACAATTTAAATAACACTTTATCATCAATACTATAATGAATCCTCATATTAAATTCAAATAAATCAGCTTCACGCGGCATAAGCGGAGGGAACGTAGTGTTTAGACACTCCGTTTCTCACTTTTCACCAAATTTTTCGAGGTCCTGCATGTTGAGTGGCGGAACTCAACTCCGGGCTTTTGCCTTGGTACCAGAGCGAAGAAATGAAAATATTTTTAAATAATAATATCATATCCTCGAGTAGAGGATCGAACCCAAAACCGTCACATTACAATCACACTCTTGTACCCCTGTGCCGCGACGGCCTCAATCCTAATATTGCATTTTTAATTATCTTGAACTTACAATCTCACTAGTAGTCGCCCGCAATTTTGTTTGGAAATTTTATAATGCTCAACAATTCCTATCCATAAAAGTGTTATAGTAATAACTTACTATTTACTTTACTTATTATAATAATAACTTAAGCTCTTGAAATATACGTAACTGAAAAGTAAATATTTTCTTTTAATCTTATCTTATATAATCTTTGAAAAGTAAAGTTATAAAAACTTGAAGTTTAGTAATTATAATAACCGTATGGAAACTTAGCGGCGGGATACGAGGGTAGTTCAATTGAATGTACAATGCTTATACGAGTACTTTGCTTATGCACCGTAGGAGCTAAAGTTTTATATTTTTTGTCCATAATCTGGCTCTAAGAAGACTTGATGATAAAAAAGTAAATATTTGTGAAGCTAAACTTTGGGAAATGATATCAAAAACAAAACTACTCAGTGATTACCTTTTAAATTCAAGTCTGTCATCTTCATTTTTCAACGCTTTTAATGAAAAGCGTACTCGCACAGCATATTGAACGAGAAATTGTGAAATATATTAACATGTCAGTATTCTCGTAGTCACGTCGATAACTTCCATTTGCCGCAAGTGTTCCGACACCCGTCACGTACACACCGACGTGCTATAAGGCAGACATCGGTGACGTTACAATGTTCAAGTGTCCTAGTGTCTAACTCTTGTGTCCAGTGTCGAATATTAGCTGCTCTACGAAATCTATGAAAATATACGAATAACTGAGGTATATCTTCGGTCATAGAGATTATTTAGTATTTCAAGTGAAATTTAAAGTTATTTTTGATATATTAATTACACTTAATATTAACGTTTGTGTAAGTGTGTAATTTGTTCGATAATTCTTACCCTGTCTGATGTGGATACCCAAATAAAGTAAATATTTGATAAATTTCTAAGGGCAGCGAAGATTATTTTTAAGAAGAAAGAAAGTTTTATTAAGGTCACCTGCTATATACTTAAAAACTTATTTACTAGACTACAAACAAGATGAATTTCAGAATAAAAATAAATGTAAAGCTGCTTAGTAATAAAACGTAGAATATTCACATATTAAACATGCTAGAAGTAAAATATTTATACATTTATATTTCCATTCTCTTCGCTCTGGTGGCAAGGCAAAGCGCGGCGTTGAGTTCTACCACTCAACACGCAATTCCTCCAGAATCCGGCAGAAAGTGGGGAACGGAGTGTCTTAACAGTAGGTTCCCTCTGTCTACCCTGCTGTGCGCTATATAGCGTTAAGCTATTAAGAGTTTATTTGTTTACCTGGTTGTGGGTTCTATTGCCACTCGGGTAGTGCAGCGTGTCACATAACTTACAATGTCTCATATTAAGAAAGCGTAGTGCATTGGCACTAATTTCTCTCTGCTTATTTTTTTACGGGTCTATGTGGGAAAAGGCTTGATACTACTATAAAGAAATTTTTTGCCCGCAGGTAGTTTATTGAAATAAATGACACTTACTCTTGTACAATTATCAACAATTGAAACCCTTTCCCGAACACTCACATCAAGTCAATTAATAACGGAAGTACTTAAGAAGGGTTCCTGAAGAATTGTAGCAACTTTCCCATTTGGCGTCGAAACTAGCAAAGTGAGATTAATGAGTGACCTGCTTCGTCACAAATATGAGTCATTGTCAGCTTCGACGTGACCTACTAACGGCACGACGAGTGCCGTTAGTGATTGGCTATCAATGTTCCATATAGAGTTAGAACTATATATAAATAATGCTTAGACTGCTGTGTTTTTTTAGTTTCAAGCTTTTTCTGGCATTGCAGGGTGGATAGAGGGAACCTTTTGCTAAGGCGTTCCACTTAATTTTAGAACCATTGCATGTAGAAGTTAAGGTAAACCACTTAACTCAACATCGCATTTCGTCTGTTAGAGCTCGGAAATATAAATAATTTTACCGGCATATTCTGCTTACGTAACTAGGATCGGGTTTCGTAATCAGATAATTTCAGATGGTATTAAGATTTTTTGCTGATTATTATACTCATTTACTTAATAAATACAAATGTGAGATGATCACAAACATAAATAAACTATTTTTAATTTGTAATTTAAAGTATAATAATTAATTTTGAAGTATTTTAATTAAATATTTTAAGAGAGTAAATATTCTATTATTTTTATATTAATTATTTTTCACCTTCTTGTACCTTATTATTTTCACTAAAAAATAAAAATTGTTAAGTACTACCAAAACTGTAAAACACTGTTATACAACCTGTTTAAGCAATTCAAATTATAAATTCTGCAAAGAAAAGCCGACGAAAACCTCTACAGTTAGTATTTTAAATGGTTTCATTTACATACTCGCAGCCGTTCTGTTCGCAGGTAATTATACCTCCTACGCTATACCATCAAATGATTTTAATATTTACCCGTTTTTATTAAAATATTATTTAAAATTTAAAATTTTTTGAAAGGTTAAAAAAA
The DNA here is from genome assembly GCA_018247715.1 of Heliconius burneyi. Lineage (NCBI taxonomy): Eukaryota > Metazoa > Arthropoda > Insecta > Lepidoptera > Nymphalidae > Heliconius > Heliconius burneyi. The sequence goes on from DWGR01001036.1 coordinate 14,562, forward strand.
TGCTGTATAAGTATATATTCGGTTTTTTTTAGCTTTACGCTTTATCCCGCACATATCAGGGTACGCAGAACCTGGAAAGCTAGTGTTTAAGCTGTTAAAATAGTCCAGGCATCATGCCTGGATTATTTTCTATGATCCAGGCATCCAGCTTATGCATTATTTTATATAATCGTTCTTTAAATTTTAATTGGAATAATTTTGTAATGATTTTTAATAAAGAAGCGGTCGAAGCCCCCCTTATCTGGGTGTTCTATCTGTATGGCAAATCTAAAGAGATAGTTATTATTGTTATAATATACGAAATATATTAAAAAACATCGAATATATATAATAATCCGTATTTTTATTTTTATGAATTTTCGATATTTATTCGTACAGTTTTCACAATTGAATAGGTTGCTTAAACGGTGTAGAAATGCTTTTAACCGGTAGATGTAGAGACGGAGCGAGGACTTTAAGACGAGATCGATATTGACCTGGGACGATTTATCGTGATATGAGCTGTATGGTTTTAGTTCTTTCACACCAAGACATTAGACAAGTCACAAATTGCTTGTTGCAGGTCCTTTCGTCATGGTTTGTCGTTCTTTCGTCATAAAAAGTGAGTCATGTTTAAATGTACCTACTCGTTAACAGAACTCGTACAGATGGATGACACTGTGGGGCTCATTAAAAGGAAACCCGATAATACCTACAAAACCCAAACGGAGCTCTCCACCCAAATGGAGACAACGTAGGATGCCTGTACGATACCTCGGTGGAAGGCCTGCCTATTGTTGGCCAGCATCACTTTCAAAATGCCTTAGGATTCTTTCTTAGACTCAATGACTAAGTGCTGTATCTTCTATCACCTCTAGGGCAAGTGGTAGATGTGCGCGTACTTTTTTCTCCTATACTCCGGCTTCCGACGGCGGAGCGGGCCTACATTCGCGCTGAACTCTTGCACCTGCTCCGCGGCCTCCTTCGATGTCAAAATAGATTCAAAGGAGGAGGCCATGGCAAACCAGATATAAAATCACACCATCTCCAGTTTGAGGAACTAAGTCACAATAGCTGAAAATTCTCAAAAAAGAAAAGGAAAAAAGAAAGACTATTTAATACAATATGTGAAGATTTCCTGCGAAAAATTTGCAGTATTCATAAAAATTATAAGCCGTGTGACATATATAGATTGTACATTTCACACGAGCAAATAGAATATGGAATCGGAACATCGTAGATATTGTGATTCGCGTCGTACGGCGGGCGGGCGATGTCCCGCGGCGTGACGGTTGGCACCGACCTCTTGATTACTGAAGACACTTGCTTGTCTTGAGGCTGATATGTCCTCGTATTTTATATTTTGTATTTCAGACAGCAATTGAAATTTTTCAAAGAAAATATTTTATAACATTCACAAAATTTCAATATTGTTCGAAAGATTCAAGACAAAGAGATGCAAAATACAAAAGAATATATTTGAATATTATGGAACCGGAGTTAAACTAATAATATTTTCGATAACATATTTAAGGTTCATGATATAGCTAAATAACACATAAAAATGGTAAAAATGTGAAATCACTCTATTCATGTCCGTGATTTAAAATAAACTAATATATCTCTCTTTGAGACAGTGTCCAAACGTCCAATGATCGAGGCTCCATATTGGCATATCTCTTAACGACTATGGCCGCCACAAGCGACACCGCTTATTGAATCCTTAATTTATATTATTATGGTACTGTTAAGCGATATCCATTAAAATTTTAGGCGAAGTTTATAATGCTAATAAGTAAACGTTGATTAGACCATGATTATGAAGTAAGTTTTTGGTTCTTCATCACTCCGACCGTAATCGTAGTTAACCTCAATATGCTCAAAATTTGGATTTCATAAATTGTACTGAAATTACCAAAATATATACACAAAGTATTTTTATTTTAATTTTCATACATCTTCATTTTTTTTCGAGCATATAAATCGAGACGACTAATAAAACATCCCTTTGGCTATTTTCCATCCGTTTAAAATTATTGCTTGTTATTTTCTATTAAAATAAATAAATTACAATTTCCATGTCAAAGTATAATTTTTATATTCATAATTAAATAGTGAGTCCGTCAGATACGTAAAGTGTAAACAGCAATAACAACGCATTCGTAAATTAATTTCTGCAATACATTAGTGTTAACGTCGTTCATATTTGTATATTTGTAAATGCACTCGTTCATTAAACGGCGCTGCTGCTTGCGAACTTACTTGTACGCGTTAAATGTATTAAAATATAAATTGTCTAAATTATCCTTTACCTTGTTTTAAGCAAATTCAATTAATCGAATAACAATTTATTCAAATTATTTCCACGTCTATTGAACATTATTAAATTAACTCTTAATCTAGTTTTTAATGTATTCACTTCCATTTGATCCTTTTTCAAATTAAAGTTTTAGTCAATCAAAAAACCTGTAAAGTACAAGTTGGATTCGCCCGACGTGGGTTCCGTACAATTTCATATTGCTGGGTCTATGGGAATGTGTTATAATTATAAGAGTTGATAAACTTAACTTTGCCGATGTTTATATCTTTATAAAGGTTTTTGCTTTTAAAAATCTATAAATTTCATTTATCGGACGTTAACTTCTTTTTTAAGTTTTCACTTCTTACCAAATATTGCTATTACTACTGTACGTCTCCGGGAAAGTCTCCTGTAGGTTTAGATAGACGAAAATCATAAAAAATGCAGCAAAAATGATGCATTAACGAACTTTTACTTATAAAGGACTGTTCACCTGGATATTTGATTTAATATCCAGGTCAACTTGATACCTCAACTCTTGGAAAAAATGATCTTGACCGATCGATGAACAACGGACAAACAGAAAGTAAGCTTATAACTGTATTTATAACAACATCAAATATACTCGTATATTAAGGTATTTTATTCGATGGCATTTTACATATTCTTATTTATGAGTATATATATGTTTACGGCAGCTGGCTAATGTCGTGGACTAAACTAAACTACCCGAGTTTATTTTCACTTAGGTTGTATACTCCTTTTATTTTCAATTATTATCAGACGAAAAATATGAAGAAAATTTTTTTTTTAATAAAAAAGAAAAACCAACTTCAAACAACAAACTAAAAAGTAACAAAATAATTGTACTAAAATTTTATAATATTGAAGTCGAGAATAGCCTGTGCGGTGACAGTACATCATGTACATATATTAGTATTCTTTTTTTTTTTTTTTTTTTTTTATTTATTACTACCAAATATCCATACAAATATTTTTTACAATTAATAAGGCACTACAAAAAACCACGAAGGTTTGTCTCGAGTACCAAAATTCGTCTAAATTAA
>DWGR01001037.1:0-17901 GCA_018247715.1 Heliconius burneyi
TCAATACAACAAAAATTGGCGGAAAGTGGAGAGCGGATATGTCTCAATGAGAACGGGGTGTCTTAACAATAGGTCCCCTTTACCTTCCATGCTACGTGTGGGTTACATCGTTGAACTAAACAAATAAGTAATAGGCTAACGAATTAATTTTTATAGTTTTAATATATTTTTGTGTATGTAGTCATGTTCGAGATATCATCAACATAGTCCTACTGTAAGGCATTAAATATTAAAAAGTATTACATTTTATCATAAAGATATACTTTAATAATTACACTTTAATTATATAAATTTGGAATATCATATATACGAATATATATAATATATCGAAACGTGACCTGTATCCTACTTGAATGCTAAACTACACGAGGTGTACGTGTCTAAGAGGGCTACTAATGCATATATTATTAAATTTTCCTATTAAAGCTATCACTATTGTCACTTAAAGCTAATTACCCCACTGCGCGTTTTGTTTCGACACCAGAGCAAAGTTATGAAAATATAAAATATTTTATTTTCTCGAATGGGAATCGAACTCATAATCTGTCGCGGCTACAGTCACACTTCGTGACTGTTTTTCTAGTACTTACAATAAACTGAGAACCCAGGGCCTCCAACCTACGTCATTTTGGAAAATCTTAAAGTTTAGGGAAAGAGCCAACTAAAGATACACGCTCACCTACGTTACGCTACGTAAAAAATGTATATTTATTACTGCCAGACCCTCTACGTGGGCTTTTACTCCCACCAGATGTTCAAAATGTTATTTAAAATTGGCACTAAGTAAATGAATACTAGAAAGTCTAAAGTTTACATACTCGTATATTATTTATGGAGGCACTTCATATCCATCAGCCTCGTTCGCCCTCGTTTGCACGCTCGGCTCAGGAGGAACGTGACAATGAGTCATGCTTTATCCTAAGTGCAACCGGCGTTCATCGCTTTACAAGACGTTATCACGTCAAAAACTTGTATTAATTAACTTTTAATTCATCAATGAATCCTCTTCAGTATAACGTATTCTAGAACTAATCTAAGAACATCTGTGCAATAACTTCAATTCATTACATTTGTTCGCTACACTAATCTCAAATTGTGTAAATATATATAGTAGTACAACTTGTAATATTAAAGTGTAGTACTTACCGTACGTACCACGCGCGTGTTAATGAACTCGTAACTTCATTTGTTCATCTCACAGTAAAATATAACTAAACTTTATTGTTATATATGACTATTTATTTTAATACTTCTACAAATTAAGCACCATATCTATATTTATAACTGCATTAAGAAAATGCGGTAGACTATATGTATAAGGCCATATTTACAGCAGATTTTTTTTTAATTTAAAACATTTACTTACGATGGAAGTATGTACTCGTATATTTATTAATTTACTTTTAACAAATGCTACTGTTATTTTGCATTTTCGCAGGTAGGCTTATACATATGTTTTTAGGATCACACTATAAGTTTTATCACATTATAAGTTTTAGGTTTCTGTTTTACTTTATTATGCGTGTATTGGTCAATCCATCTATTAGAGATGCTTTTTCTTAAAATAAACAAACATATTTCAAAGATTTAAAGATCATTCCACAAGGATTGTTACGTCAACATGGAAGAAAATGTACCGTGCTCTTGGGATTTTACTTATAATAATTACAAGTGAAACAAAATAAAATACAAAATACCGGCCCCCGGGGAATCCCCGCCGCACGTTTACGATTCCGGTGTTAATTTATTAATTGAAAAATGCAGTAACTTGCAAATATGCATCGATTCTCACGTTATTTTTTAAAAATTAAATATCTAAAATTTCTTCTTGTGTCTAAGTTTATTCAAATTAATTTTCAATAATTACCACTCTGTATTCGTATATAGCGAAGGTGTGTACAATTTTTTTTGGCTCCTTTAAAAATGTGAGGCAAGGTCTCCTTGTATGTAAAAAGAGGTGAATGGAGTAATATTCACTTCGTCCTATAACATCTTACGTTAAACGTATAAAGAACTTAAAGCAAATATTCCAGATTCTTTTTATATACAAAAAATATAATTTTATATGGCTTTTTATATTATATTTTTTTAATATTCACATGAAGGGAATTTTTATTCATGTAAGGGATGGCTTCATTCTTTTCTCATAAAGGTTGGTGGAACATTTTAAATAAATGTGATGTAGATAATAAAATGCTCCGCCTGTTCGGAAATTACGATGATGATAAATGAAATTGTTAATGTATTTGCTAGATCGATATTGTTTTTGTATTGATGGCTAGTTTGTTTTTTATATTTCATTTTAAAAACAAATTGTGGCCAGTCATGCTCATGGCGCAGTGCCATGAGCGTGTGACTGTAAACGCGACAGGTTGTAGGTTCGATTCTCACTTGAGGAAACTCTCCCTCTGCCTACTTCGCTATATGCTTAATACAGTGTGAAGCTTAAAAACAATTTTAATGTTATAATTTATTTACCCCTAAAAAACTAAAGAACTTATACCCAAATTAATGAATTTACCCCTAAAAAAAATAACAAAATGTATGTTAAGGTAGGAAAGAGGTGTCTATATATATATATATATATATATATATATATATATATATATATATATATATATATATATATATATATATATATATATATATATATATATATATATGTATATATTGCAAAATAAACAAATTTAGGAAAAGTATAAAATGTAATTGGTTCTAAATGAATCTTTAAGAATGTAAGTTCGCTCTGTTGTAGTCAATAAGGTTTACAAGAGACGAAATTAAAAGCTGCGGTTACTGCCCGCGGCGCCGACAGCGCTGTGTGTGTGTGAGTGCATTTTAGTTAGGAATTAATGTTTCCAGCAAAATAAAGTGGAAATGGATAGCTTTGAATACGCTTTTGTTTCATATAGTCGTATGTCTGGTTTAAATTTAACTCTATTTTATGCAAGTGTGAAAAATTAATGAAAATTATAATTAACTTTATAATTATTTAGAAAGTGTGGTTAAAATAATATCGTTAGTTCTTGTTATGAAATGTAAGTTCAGTTCTTAGTTTGTCGCCTTCCAAGCGTGCCAGTTGAGCACTGTTAGTGCTAATGTCACGTTGTATGGAGGACATACGAAGAAAATTGTAGGTAAAGAGACGATAGAAGGTACACGACAGAAGAATGTATGTAAATGGAGATCTAGTTTAAAATACTGTCAATAAAATAATCTCGCTTTGCTGCGTACATTTTTATGCTACCTATTATTCAATTAAAAAATATATATAAATGACTTTAAATCGAAATTTTGTAAAAGCAATTTATTCGTGAAGTTAGTTAAAATGGTTACACAAATAAAGTTCACCAATAAATAGCGCTTGGACATTGGTTAAAGTTACTTCGTTCAGAACTTAGCAAGCTACAAATTCTTACTGACGAAATAAACTTAGTAATTAGTTTTACGTTTGTTTAGTTAAGTTGATTTAGTTTAATTATTTAAATATATATGCAAAAAAATCTGTCTTGATATTTTAAATTAATATTTTCATTTTCAAATGGGAACGGAGTGTCTTAACACTAGGTTACCTAATACCTAACCTTTCGTGTGCCGAATACAGTGTGAAGCTGATTTTATAATTTTGAACTTGGAAAAAAATATCTATTATTGTAGTATTTATTTATTTACAAGTTAAATCTAAGAAACTTAATATTTAATAGTGCTCACATATCTACAGATGCATGTGTTTCAACGTACTTCATTGTCTCAATCAGCTCTTTGTCTTACAAAGTCTGACAATGCGTCTGCCGCTCTCTACAATCGAGTATTGGGTGAAAAGCGAATGCATTGACCTTCTGATGAATTCTCTTACTTATCTACTTATTATGTTATCCTAATGCTGGATAGTAAATACTATATACTTTTATTATATCAATAGAATAAATTTTACATTTTTAATCAAATCAGCTTCACGCTGTATCCCGCACACAGCAGGCCTTGGTTGGCTTCAGTTTCCCCGAAAAAAATTCAGAACTGTAACCAATATTGTTACAGTTACAAGCAAAAACTGCTGTACAGATACGGATAAAACTTTGCAGTAATATAGCTTGTGAATCAAAATAACACATTGGTTACAACATTTGTAAGGATTTTGTATGATTTGGATATAAAATTATCTTAAGCTGGAGAAGCCGTGTTTGGATCGCTATATATGTTAAAATAAAATTATGTGAAGAAAAATAAGAAACTTTATATTACATCTTTATTTATAACTGTATATGCACTATAAGGTACATAGAATGTTTGCTTACCGTTTAAAAGGTAATAAAAATAATCAATGCACTACAAAGATTATTTTAAATTAAATATCAAATATAAATTTTTGTATAAGAAAATCAAGAGGTATCTTCAGTAATTGTTCAAATAATGCTGAGATTATTTATTACGGAATGAAGAGTATTACTCTTTATATTGAAAAAGGTATTATTTTATTTACGTTCCGCAATTAGTTTTAATTATGATTTCTTTTTACCAAAAAGGAGTTACCATTGTACTTTCTTTAAAATCGGAGCTAGCCGAGAATATTTGAAAAAAAAAACCGTTTTATGAAAATTTTTTTCAATACCAATGCTTATTAAAGTATAAAAGCACAAAGCCTTATCTATTACTCGGGCGGTGAAGTTTTATCTGCAGAAGCGTAACTTCTTGCTAGTGCAAATACTTTAGCGAATTTGGTGCTCTGGGGAAATCCCGCGAGGTCCCTTTTCTACGTTTTCTAGATAAAGTAAATATTTAAGGCGTAGCAAATAATGGGAATGAAATATTGACATTTAATTTGTAATGTAATATAATTATAGGATTTTTTATATACAACTGATTTTACTTTAACATTTTTCATATAAAAAATTAACACCGTACAATATTAAAAGTATAATAATTCAATAGATTTTAGAAAAAATATTATTTTTTACTATTTTTTTAGATTAGCGCTATATCCCACATGTAGCAGGATAGGCAGAGAAAACACTTTGTGTATGTCAAGACACTGTTTCCCCTTTCTCACAAGCTCTGAAGGCATTCTCTAGTCAAGCGATCGTTACCAGCGCAAGGAAATGAAAATAAAATAAATCGAAAACAGCTTCACGTTGTATCCCGCACACAGTAGGGTAGGCAAAAGACACTCCGTTCCCCACTTTCCACCGAACTCTGGAGGCATTGCGTGTTGAGTGAGGCAACTCAACGCCGTCTTTTGCGGACACCAGAGCGAAGAAATGGAAATATATATTTTAAATAAATATTTCATTCCCTCAAGTGGGAATCGAACCCACGACCAGTCGATTTGTACAGCACCTGCGCCACGACTAGCTTCAAGGAAAAGAAATTATTAAATAATCACTCTTGTCACTCGCTTGTACCCCTGCGCCACGACTGGCCTCATTTTGACTGTTTTTTTTGTTTCAAAATTAACTCTGATACCTTGCAGTAAGCAGTTTAAGTTTAATTGTCTTCACATATCCTCATGGGAACAAGTCTCCATCATGACGTGACTACCCACATGTACTTGCATATTTGTCACGGTATAGTTACATAAGCTTTTACTTTGATTGATATGTCCCAAGTCTCGTGATTTCCTTATTTCTCCTTTGTATATTTCTTTTAGTATTATATTTTAGAAGTTTTTATGTAAGGAGTATTAAATAGGAACATATCAATACATTTCTCTTTTGTAGGCTAACTTGTGAAAGGTATTAATTTTACTGGTAATATTGTTGATTTGCTCGTCGTTTTTGTGAATGGGTGGCTAGCTGTGGTATGGGTAATGGAGGTTTATAATTTTTAGATGGCTTCTGTATCTTAATATTTATCATAGAGATGATTTACAATCAGCATACAGCACAAAAATCTATATTTATTCGCTTCTCTGACTAATTTAATCTATTTTCATTTATCGCTATCGATACATATCGGAGAAATTAATGAATTTTTTAATAAAATTTTCGCCCCAATTCGAGACATAGCGTGTTAAATGACTTAAACACAATGCACGCTTTATTATAGGGATCGAATCTTTAAGCATCAGCTTTACAATCATACCAATGTGCCATGATAGCCTTATTATGGCATTATGTACATATAAAAAACATGAGTGCTTCCGAGATTTAACAGGCAAAGCCGCGAACGAGATGCTAGTACAATTTTAACTGTAAGTCTCATTGACATTTTTAATTTTAATCCTATAAGTAAAGAAGAAATAAAAAGAGAATATTTTACTTTTAATAATATTACTTCTGACAGTAATATTTATTCTGCATTTAAATTTCAGGCTAACGTCCAGTTCCATTTTACTTGGGCACGTTACCTTCTATACCATTTATATATCATTTTACCTATTTAATCGGCTGACGTTGACGAATGTTAGAAATGAATTAAATTGAGTAAAATTCTAACTAAAAATCGAATCACAAATTTCATAAGCATATATGCATATATGTATGTATGTATTGAAACGATTTTTTTTCTCTAGCTTCAAAAGTAATTTTCTATATTAGTAGTAGAACAAGTTACATAAAGTCATTCATCAGAACAATACATCTATATAGAAACAAGAACAAAATATAGTAGTATAGGTACCGCACAGATAAGCAATTTTTAAGACAAGACTTTCTTAGAAATACTAGCTATAACAACAAGACCTTATATTGCTTTACAATACTTTAGTTCTACAACTACCAACTGCAGAATTTGTTCTCAGTAAACGGTGCCTCATCTTAAATAAGCTTTTTAAACTAAAACCTCTAAGAACGATCTAGAAAAATATAGTTAAGTTCCTGAAGCGTGCTTAAGTCTAGTTGTAGCAGTCTCAAATAGTAAAACAGAACAAAAGAAAACTTTTATCACTTCTACTACAACAAATAGGAATGACAATATCGGTACAACATATATTTTTAATTCATTATTTTTTCTAATATAGATTATTTATGGATATGTGTGAGCAAGTATATTTCTTTTACAAATACATAAATAAATTAAATTTGATTTCTATAGAAAGGTGATTTTAATAACTACGCCAAGAGCATGATGGCAGATATTAATATTAATATCGTGAATTCCAATGACATCGCGTCTTTGCATTGCAAACAGATTTTCCGACAGAGCCCGAAATTAAACCTCTGATGAATTGACTATTACGACGCCACTATTCTATGGGGAGGCAGGAACGGAGGCTAAATCTTAAACAATAAAATAGATAAGGAGAAAAATACTTCATACAAAACATTTTATTATTTTTATATTAAATTCACTTGCCCCCGCACAGGCGTGTGACTGTAAACGTGTGTACGTGTGTGACAGGTTGTAGGTTCGATTATCACTCGAGGAAATTAAATATTTAATTTCTTTACTCTGGTGTCAACTGTCAAGATCACGGTGTTGAATTCTGTTACTTAAACGCAATGCTTCCAGAATTCGGCGGAAAATAGGCAGCGGAAGATCCCATATTCCCTCTGCTTACCCTGCCATGTGCAGGATATAGGCAAAAACTTGAAAAATAAAAGAAAATCAAACAGCAGAGTAGTCAGAGGGAACCTAGTGTTAAGACACTCCGTTCCCCACTTTCTGGAGGCATTGCGTGTTGAGTGGCAGAACTTAACGCCACACTTTGCCTCAACACAGAGCGAAGAAATGGAAATATAAATAAATCAGCTCAATAAGCTAAAAGATATTAAAATAAATTGAACATGCTGTGCATGTTCTTTTCCTTATTGTTTTTGTTTTATGTACTACCAAGATATATATACTTAATATACTCGTAATTATTGATGCCGTATACCGTAAGTATAATTGTAAGAGATCACTAAAAGTGGTAAGGGAAACATATAATAGCTCTGCGTAAAATGTATATTTTTATATAAAAAAGTCAAATAACTTTATTCAAAATAAGAAGTTACATGCTTCATTTTAAGAGTCAAATAATCTACCACCAGTTCACTGAAGTTAATGCCTCGCACCTGAGAAAAACTGGCGCAAGAAACTCAGCCGGTCTTTTGAAAAAATAATCGCAGGAAAAGAAAAAAATAAGAATTAAACATTTAATCAAAATCAGCTTCACAATGTATCCCGCACACAGCACGGTAGGCAGAAGGAACCTAGTTTTAAGACACTCCGTTTCCCACTATCTGCCGAATTCTGGAGGCATTCCATGTTGAGTGGCAGAAGTTAACGCCGCGCTTTGCCCCGACACCAGAGCGAAGAAATGGAAATATAATCGTAAATGAATATTTCACTTCCTTGAGCCCACAAGCGTCGCGTTACAGTTACACCTTTGTGCCGCTGCGCCACGATGGCCTCCCTACGTTAAATGAAACATGTTATTTTGGAATTATTTATCAATATCATGTGAAGGAAACCGGATAAAAGCATAACAAACTAGTCGTAAAGGAGGCCTAAAGTTTTGTGGTATGACTACACATTATCAGCGAAACTATTTGGTTCTTCACGCCAAATGAATATCAAATAGAGCGAAGTTTAGAGGAATAAGACATCTAAGTTTTTGGAACACCAAAGTTGTCCAATATTGTTTGTGGCGTCACTTTCGGCAAACTGTCCTGGATTTCTTTTGTGATGTAGTTTCATCCAAAATTTGTTAAAGAAATCTAAAAGTGCTTTATAATATTATACTCGACATGCGTTCGATTGCTAAATGTATATTTGATTGCTATATGCATACCTGTGTTTTTTCATTAAACAAATATATCCTCATTTTTTTAAATAAAAAGTAAAAAAATAACGTTTCCATGTAGCAAAAGTTGTCGAGGATGTTAAGAATTTTTCATCGACAAAACAATTCAAGATCTGAAACAGAATCCGATCGGATCTGATCTGATGAAGAAATTCAATAGTTAGAACTAAATTACAAAAACTACTGAAATGTTTCCATATTAACAAGCATAACAAGTTTTTTTATTTCGAACACGAAATAAAAATCTTCATCATTTTATAACGGCGCGCCGCTAACCTTGAAGAAATAGAGAAATGCCGCTTTAGTAAAAGTTGTTTTGCGTAATAGCATTTTACATTGCTAACAGAAATAAAAGATCTGGCACATCGGATAAAGATCCATCATAATCAGCAAAAAATTTTAAATCAAGTTTTTTTTCAGTAGCAGGGAAGGAAGAAGGCGTGTTAAGGCACTTCTTGTTTGTGCTGAATTCTGAAGGAATCCGTTTTGAGTGGTGGAACTCAACGTAGTGCTCTACTACCAGAGCGAAAGAAGAATTGGAGAGTGTTCTGAAGAGTGGTTTGACCGCACAGCACTTCACAAGCTAAAATACCATCCACATCACCCGAATACGCGGCACTCCACTACTGTACGGTCTTGTAGGAACTGCCACCTTGCCACATACGGAAAAATACCAAAAACCCGTGAAATAGCGTACCTGCAGCAGTGTTTCTAGGTTGATACTATAGCTTACGATCAGGCGACTCGTCTGGTTTGCCTTTTTCCATAAAAAAATTGAAAATATTACATAGCGCTACGACTGGCCTCGAGTTAAGTTTTCATAATAACTTAAATATAGTGTGTTGTGCATTAAATTTTACTCTACTGCTGTTTGATATAATCACAACAAACTTCAACACTTCTGTGAAACTTACTACTGAGCGCAGCCTGTGTAAACTAAATAAATCATAACTTGCGGCATGTCGCTTTGTGCAGCTGTAATAAGGATGTAATTCGGTGTATCAATTGCGGCTTGAGGCCATCGTGCCGCAGCGACACAGGCGTGTGATTGTATCACGTACGTTGTCGGTTCGATATCCATGCGGAGGCATAAATTATTATTTATTAATATTTTGAGTTCTTTAAGGCTAGGTTCTTTCTACTTATCCTGCTGTGTGCAAGATACAGCATAGCTAAAAAAAAACTTAGCTTCCGTACAATATTACATCTTTATTAATCTAATACAATTTTATAAACCTAAGTTGGTGTTCTTAAAGCAACTGGAAAGGATCTTTTGGTATTAAGACAAGTTTATGCCTTCCCGAGAGTGCACTACCACATAAAGTCGTATTTTGACGCAAGAAATTTGAACTTTATGAGCACTTCGCTATTATTTACGGCATATTATTTATTTTACAGCTTTTCATTTTGATCAAATGATGAAAGGGAATGTTTTCTAAGATCCCACCATGTTTATTTGGTGAATGTAAGAGATGATGAATGTAAACAGGGTTTAAGAAAATAAATGTAGAAAATATGATAGTCTTATAGTTGAAGCCATATTGTATACGTATTATTAATACCAATTTAAATTGACACAATAGTGAATATTAAAGAATATCCTCTTTATTTAAATTTATCAAGTTTTATATGGAATTGAATAGCTGAAATTAGTTTTAAAAATAAAAAAAATGGTAATTCAATTATAATTTTTACTTTATATTAGAAATCTGAGTTTGTATTGTTGAAAGCGTTGGCCTCAGGAACTTGTATCGAATTTTACAAAATATTTTTGTGTTTTTTTATTTATTAAAGAAGGCTTTTTAGACTTATCATGTTTTCGTAAATATTAAATAAAATTATACTAATTATCTGTTTATATTTACTTCAGTGTATGTAATTAATTAGCTATCAATCTGTTGGAGAAACTTCGAGAAACAGAACACGCGGCTATTTAGTTAAATATTGATTATTAATCTCCCGTCCTCGGGCAATAATTTAATCATATTCAAACTTCGTCAAAGGGATTCAGCTAATTTGATTTCAATATTCCAATATCCGAGACCATCATATATAGCACAGATTACGTCCTATCTATGTTATAAATTATACGCCTGTATAATTACCGAAGTATATTATGGAAATATATACAAACGTAATTACGATAAGTACTGTAATTAATACAATCTGGTAACGAGACAAAGCGCGACGTTGAGCATCGCCACTCAACCAACTCAATGCCTTTTGAATTTGGCGGAAAGTGGGGAACGGAATTTACGTATTCCAAGGTTGCCAATTTCCCTCTATCTAGTCTGTTACCTGTGCGGGATACGATGCGTAGCTATGATTCTTTTATCTTAACCAACAGTTTTAATATCGCACTACAAAAAGTCGTCAACTTTGTAAGCGAACAGCAGATAGTTAACTAAATTTTATAATTCTACTTTGTAAATATATACGAGTACATCGCAAAGAGGGTTTTATTCCGCTCGGTAAAGCTATAGACATTATGAGTTTAATTAGTATTTAAAGGACTTTGTACAGTTGATTACCGTGATAGCCGCGCTACCACTAAACATTACTAATTTATGAGTTTGTGGACAAAACAACTGTGTTACAATACAGATTAATTAAAAATTTAGTGTGTAGATATTCTACATAGTTTAGTTATAATGATATAATTTAAAATTTAATAAATCAGCTTCCCGCTGTATCATGCACATAGCAGGGTAGGTAAAGGGAACCTAGTGAATAAAATAAGATAACTAAGCCGATCTCTATCTATGTTCTACTTTTTCCTATCTTTCAACTATCATTATATTCTTTTTGTTTCTACCATAATGTAAAAGAGCATAATAAAATGGTAATAATATATTACAAATGTACCAGCTGATAATAAAATGGTAATAATATATTACAAAAGCAAAAAAAAAACCCAATGAAAGATAATAATGACGTACGGTTTAATGTTGGCAATAAAGTATGGCTTCGTTCCACGGAGCGTAGATTGAAATTGACTGAAAAAACCATACTTCTCTGTCCGTAGCTACGCACGAAGACTGGGGAGGGCCATCAGCTACTGCGCTAACGTCTTATCAAGACCGCTAAACAGATAATGAGATTACATACCTATTTACCTTTTCTAAGCAATGTACTAAAATTAAAATATATTTATATATATATATATATATATATATATATATATATTATAGAGATATATTCGCTTAAGATGAGATAAGTAAATTACGTGTTCCAAGATTATCTAGTTCTTTAAAATCATTAAATAAATTGCATATTCGCTAATAATACCTTACTTACCAATAAATTTAGATCGTTTTTCGAATGAGCAGTATGCTGTTGGCCTTACGGTATACGGTCAGATAAATATAAGGTAGATAAAAATACAAATATTTTTTCTTTTTATTTAAAATAGATGTAAGATGTAATCCTGCATAAATTACCTATTGCCTTTATATACCTATATAATATAATATTATTATAATGTGTACGTGATAGTGCGTGAAGCTGATTTATTTATATATATTTTAATGTACAACATATAAGTAATATTCAAGGATGTGACTGTAACGCGACGGTTGTGGGCTCGATCCCCACTCGAGGATGTGAAATGTTATTTATTTACGTTTATATTTCCATTTCGTCGCACTGCTATCGAAGCAAAGCGCGGCATTGAGTTCTGCCACTCAAGACGCAGTTCCTCGAGAATTCGGCAGAGAGTGGGGAACGGAGTGTCTTAAGACTAGGTTTCCTCTGCCTACCCTGCTGTGAGCGGGGTACAGCGTGAATCTTAAAAAAATCGTTAAAATCGTTTACTAAATCTTCCAGGTCACATCTATTAGTGTATGAACGGTCCATGTTATCGCAACGTCCTGGCGCTCATAGTGTAAAGAGGTTTTGTGCTCAACAGACCGTTGCTGACTTGGCAATGCTTAGCCAAGACTTGGGTATCACAATGAAAGTTCAAGATTTATCTTGATTCCAACAAGGTAAAATATATATTTTTGCTCACGGCCCTAAATATTTCTGGTTTGAAAAATATTTAGATCTTTTTCTTCACGCTGTATCCCGCACTCAGCAGCATTTCCTCTAGTGAGAATGGAGCCCACAACCTGTCGCACAGACACACGAACAACACTTGCACCACGACTGAACTCGAAATACAAGTATTAGCTCTTGCTCGACATACGAGTATACAGGCAGTATCCAATATTATGTTTTGAAGTTATGCCTATAAGTTACCAAACAGAGGCCAAAGTGTCGCCGGACTTGATTGGTGATTGATAAAGTTTTGATCGACTAAGTTTAAATACCAGTTTGCTGTGACTTTGATAGAGTGGTCAGTCTTTAAGAACATTTTAGATCCATAAGTATGCTTCTTTTATATAAAATACATACTTTTTTTTACATTTGATAAGTTCTCCAGATTCATTGTGCTGAGACCTTTTATTAAAATAAAATCATGTCTTCTCGCATGTTATCTTTTCGATTTTATAAGAAAGATGATGTAATTTTAACTGAAAATGACTTGTCAAAATAAAAGTTATTAGGTTCCAGTTTTGATGTAATGGCTCGGTAAGAAAACTTTAAGTTATTTGAAAAGAAAACAAGAAAAAGGTTTAGAAAGCGTCACAAAACTTTACACAAACAGTGGTAACTCAACCTGAGGCAAAGTTACCAGACCTCATTCTGTAGTACTTCTCTGCAGTTTTAGAGACGATGAGTTTCAACTAGATGCGAATCAAGTTAGTTTAATTATTCAAGTAATTACTTAGGTAACCTAAAAAATACTATTACTTTGTTCAAATTCATGAATAGCTTGGGGATCTTTATCGTAGGCAATCACAGGCATATTATATTTGCAACATATAACATAAAAAAAATTCAGTGGTATTACGACCCAGGTGACGTGACGTTTTAAATATAATGTATACTAAAGTTAAATATTTCTGTAGATGAAACAATAAATTCCATTTGTTACTAAGAGTAGAGTAATAACATTATAATCTATTTTATATTCTCTTTATTTCTTTCCAATTATTTCGAAATAATATATAATAGTGTACTCGGGGCAATAAATTATATTAATTTCTTCATTCAGGGAAAGTTGAGTGTGGCGTTGGCAATTTTATACGCAATATCTCGATTTTGGATGGAAAGTATGGAGAATATGACAGAGTCACATACAACGTAAGGCTAAAGAAACATCAGAAATCAAATTAAAATATGAATGACTGTTGCGTTAAACGAATATTGTAAAACACTTTTATTAAAAAAACATTTTCATTATAAATCTGATTTAAATCTAAAGTTACATTTATTTTAGCGTGTTAAATATAATCTAAACATAATTAGAGCAAAATTCATAAATATACTTACAAATGTTATTCAATTTAATTACTTTGGTGAGCACCTCATCTTCCCCAATCTTCACTAAAAATAAATTATATTGGAAGCTTGTAATATTCGGAAATCTTAAATTAATAAAATAGAGATATATTAAAAATATTCTGAAATTTCTTGTTAAAATCTCATACAGAGGATTATTTTACCAGAGCGCTCTTGGATAGCACGTCCAAGCGCTCTAGCCAATTAAGCTATACGCTCACAGCCCGCCACGGGGAAGCTGATACGGCTAGAACAACTCCTGTTGTACGTTTTAACATGTATAGAGGTTTTAGCGTGCGAGTAACTTAAAAATATACGTGTTGTACTATTATTGTTAAATTTATTAATTATAATAAAATTCCTTTCTTCTATGCTTTGAGTAAATATTTATAAAACGCCTTCTGCGTTTTCAAAAACTTTCTTCTGCGTTTCTATAAAACGCCTTCTGCGTTTCAAAAGTCGACTAAAATAGTAATATCTGCCTCAGATACCAGCTTGTGCATTTAGTTATGCTATTTATAAATACATTATATAAATAAATTATAGGTAAAGTGTTAAACTTTTTATTAATTTTTTGTTCAGTTTAGTTCTTTTTCTTCTTCATAAAAATTTGGCAAAAAGTGTCCTACTGACTTTTGAATTTTTGCGTATTGAGTGACGGAGCTCAACGCCATTGCTTTGGTACTACAACAAAGAAATGAAAATATTCATAAATAATACTACATTCCTTTGAATGAGAATCGAACCCACAACCGGCGCATTACAGTCACTCGCCTGTGCCGCTGCTCCACAACGGCCTCTTTATTACATAACAAATTTGTATATTTCCTGCTTAAATTGCTTGCGTTTATCAAAGATTGCATATTCTTGTGTACGCTCGAGCAAAAAACTCCAATTTTCTACACCGAATTTTATTGCAGCTATATTTTCTCTCATACCAATCTTACTCTTATTTCTCTAGATATTCATGTCTAAAACGCAAATAGTAACCATTTTTGTTCTTGAGATCCGTTAAATGCAATTTAACAGCGCGCGGCGCTAAACGCTTCGTTTTCTTGCTGGGAACAAGAGAGGCAAATTCAACATACCAGTATACAATATTCGCTTATAAAATCATTATATTTATACACGTGAAATAACATGAAGATATTGAATATTTCAAAATCGAACACGTGAAATCTGTCGCGTTTCATGTTTAGGCCGGCAACGCACCTGTAGCTCCTCTGGTGTTGCACGAGGTCGTGGGCAGCGGTGACCACTTACCATCAGGTCATAGGTCATCATTTTACATGTTATAGTCACTTATAACATGTAAAACATCAGAAGCTTTAAAGCTCTTCTGGTTTTACAATATTGTTACTCCATTACTGGTTCTTCATGGCGTGATGTAATATAGCGTTTAGCCGTCCTCGATACATGAGCAGTACAGAAATATTTTTCAATTTAAACAACATACTCTTTCTGTTTATAATATCAATAATAATAATATAATATTATGTTATATAGAAGTATAGATAATCTGGATACTCTACATTTTTGTTATGGTAAAAGCATGGCAAACGAGCGTACGGGTACACCTGATAGTAAGTGATCACCGCCGCCCACGACACGGCTGGCTCTACATGCATGTATTCTTTAGAAATTTGCAAAAGCATTTAGTAACCAGAAATATATGCCATTACCTATTGAATATAAATTCTACGTTTAAAATTAACAAATATAATCTCAGTTTGAAGGCTATTTAAGATTATTTTTGGAATTTTAATAATTTTATCAAAAAGTATATATAAATGTAAAAAGTAATTATTTTAGCTTCTTATATTTAAACTCAAAAGTCGCTCATTCTAATTTGAGTAATAACATTTCATAATTGTACGAAGACTGTGAAAATTGGCAATACGAGTTAGCGCGCCCGAACAATGTCTAACTCATCACTCACTGGAACATTGTAAATGGGAAGTTAACATTTAAATTTTCTCGCAATATTATAAGTGTTTCGAGCCTTTGGAGTCCCTACATGTAGTATATCAATTACATATACAATGGTAACTCAAATAGACTTTTGTAGGTCAATCTTGTAATCTTTGCTCGAGAAGACTGTAGGGGTATTTTTCTTTAAACATCGTTCACTTAACTTATTGGAAAGGAAATAGAATGGTATATCTGAATTTACTTATTATAAATTTTACCCCCTTACTTAGAAATATAGATATACTAGTATGTATTCTTAATTATGATAAGAATAATTTTGTTTATTTTATATATAATATAAATTTGTTTTTAATATAAATAAATAAATAGACTATTTGAATTAAGATAATAAATACAAAAATATTGTACTACCAGTGGCCTGTCAGCGGCTTCGCCCGCCTGAACTACATTAAGATTCATTTAATAAACAGAATTGACTGACAGTCATATGTGTTGATATCAATGACTAATTTAATATACTTGTTCAGTAACAGCCCTAAAATTAAATTATTGATGTGGTAAGGATTTATAATATTCTTTGTAAAATAACTGCAATGATTGCATATTACAAGAAATACCCAAATCAATGCGAATAATCCAATATAGAAATCGAATTCAAAATAATTAATAAAATAAATGAATCGAATATCAAAACAAAAATATTTAATTGAGAACCTCCTCCTTGTTTTGAAAGTCGGTTAAAAATACAGATTTATAACAAATACAGATTTATTATAAGTATAAGTATAGATATGGATAACTTTATATTTATATAAATAAAATATTTATTACAACAATATGTTATGTATATTTAACTTTATTTGTTATCGTGTGGGTAATGTAGAACCAATATTAGAAAGTAGGATGTAATCAATGTGTTTTCGGTTCAGACCCTCTAAAAGGATCACATTAGACGATGAAGCTTTTAAGTTCTTAGATGACATGATTTATATCATGATTTGCGATCTTTTCGCTAGTCCTTTCCATCCAATCGTCATGAGAGTATGTAAAGTATGCATATATATAGGTATACACATGTACTTGCTAACGTCACTTCGATTTTTTATCCCGAATAGAGCGAGACCATTGTCAAGACGCTACGTTCTATAATTGCTGACCAAATCCGAGACATTACTTGTTGAGTGATGGATGTCAAATATTATCGTAGTACTGTAATAGATTATTCAAATCGATTATTGATCTAAAAATTATTTTCTTTATTTGTCTCCGCTTTCAGATTGTCAATTGAGCTGATTTTTCGTATTCTAAAATTGAAAAAAATGACTTTTAAGACCAAATCTCAACTCTATAATATTGGACCCACGATTTTTCTTTCATAGTGAAATTTAAAAAAAGTGAATGTGCAAAATTGTTTACCAGACCACAGTGCAATGTATAATTTATATCTTTTTGTAGACACCCTAAGCCTAAATATAATTATTGCCAATCTCAGGCAAATCCCAAAAGGCCCTATGATGTTACGTCAGTTTATTAATTTTCGATTCTTAGATTTATAATATAAGTCATATTATTATATCAAGATTGAATTTCAACTGTTGCATGAAAGTTGCAAGATACAATAGTATCAATATTTATACATTTGTTTACTTCGATCAACTATTCAGTGTACAGTGTGTTGATCGAAATTCATTTGTATTATATATGCATGGTATTATAATTATGAGTTCCTCCACTAAACACGCAATGTCTCGAGAATTCTCTGAAAAGTGACGGAAGTGTCTTAACGGGAAACGGAGTACCAGTTTCCAGATTCTCAGAATTATTAGTTTTGTGAGATGCTATATAATATTTTTGGAAGACTT
>DWGR01001038.1:0-17897 GCA_018247715.1 Heliconius burneyi
TTTGTACGTGATACTTTAGGCCATCGGTGCGCAGTGTCTAAATATAAGCGCGACGTTTGTAGATTCGAGTCCCACTCTGATATTTAGGCAAAACGAGGGAAACTAGCCTGGGAACCTAGGGTTAAGATATTCCGTTTCCACTAAGACACTTCCGTTCACCACTTTCCGTCGAATTCTGGAAACATTGTGTGTTCAGTGGCGGTACTCAACGCCCCCCTACATTTAATTATTTTATTAATTTACATACAATAATTTTATTACATTTAAATCCATTTTGTACCACTCAATACATTCTTCATGCAAATTAAGTCCAACGAACGCTTGAAAATAATAAAAACATGCATATAGTGAAAATGAAATGTCATTTACACGGTTATTGACTCACACTCTAGTTCATTCACCAACAACAACCGTACCTCTTGTCAGTCTACAAAACTTAATTTACTGACTTATTTCAATTTTACGACTTACGATTTCACTATAACACGAAAATGCAATGATAAAATGTAAGTAATAAACACTTCAAAGTAGCTTTAGGTGCAAGTAATACTGAAATTTTGCCAAGTTTATTATTATTAACAAAAAATATTTGAGGCCCTCGTGGCGCAGCGGCACAAGGGTACGCTTACGCATGACTGTAACACGGCGTTTGTGGATTCGATTCCCACTCGCTTCCACTTTTTTTTAAATATTTGTAGAGGATCTCAATATTTATTTCAGCGTCATGCTGAACCCCATATAACAGAAACAACAACACATTTATAATATATATATATATATATATATATATATATATATATATATATATATATATATATATATGTATATTAAATAAATGAATGAATATAAAATAGATTTAATTAATCACGAAACCAATTTAAGCTTTGCAAATTGCAAATTTGTATCTTATTTCAATCGTAAAGTAAGCTATCTAAAAGTGAAATATACTCGTACATACGTATGTACATACTAGTATATTTTGGTCCTATTCGTATATTTCAATCAATATGACTAATTAAAAATGCCTTATCAAACATTCTGTATCTACTCGTTTATTAAATAGAGTAAGCAAAGTAATATTTGTTTATCTTTTAAAGGATTTTATATGAAAGGGGTATTAAAAAAATCTTTTTATATTATGAACCAATATCTGTTTATAAAATATGCACTTGTGTTTTAAAAAAAGTTTAAAATCATTTAAATATAGCTAAGGCAGTCATGAAGTGTGGTTGCATGTACTCGGCAGTAACTTCTCAGCGTTTAATTCCACGACTCAATACGCAATGTCTCGAAAGTTGGGCGGTACATGGGGAACGGAGTGTCTTACTAGGTCCCTAGTCTAGGAAGATTGTAAAGCACATTGAAAAAGTAATATGTATTAATTCCTCGATTGTAAATCGAACTGTAAATGTTTGGAGCTAAAATTGAATATGGAGTTTTGGACCCAAAAAGTGGAGAACAAAGTGACTCTAGGTTCCCCTTGCCAACCTTGCCTTGCCAAGCTTTAAAAATACATAGACTGTTCAATCAATCAATCATAGAGTTCTTTAATAGAAGCAATTTTGGCCCTCCTAAATAAGCATTAGAGGATACCACGTAGTCAATTTAGTCTGTCACTTGACGTGTCAGCGTCTCGTATGAAGTATGAGTGGACTATGAATATTTTGATATAGCACTATTTTCCAATATTTTTGTATCATATCTACTTATACGAAATTTCTCAATATGCTTTTTTTTAGTTTCACGTCTCATGCTTAGTGGATTAGACAAAAAGAACGGAGCGCCAAGCGCCTCTCTTTATACTTCTTTCACGTCGTCAACTTTATTCGGCCTCTACATATAAGTCCTGGGCGAGGATCTTTATGATTTGTACAGCATATTTTGTAGACCAAAAAACAAACTGATACAATTGATATGCGAGGTTATTTCCTACTATTTCAAGCTATAAGCTAATCTCAAATTACCGTACATGTGCAATACAATGGTTGTAAAAAAATATTTTGGGTTTTTATCATTTGTCAGTTTGTTTGTCAGGGTAAGCATAGGGAACGTAGTGTTAAGACACTCCGTTCCCCACTTTCTGCCAAATTCTGGGGGCATTGCAAGTTAAGTGGGAGAACTCAAGGCTGCGCTTTGCCTCGACACCAGGGCGAAGAAATGGAAATATAAACGTAAATTTCAAGTTTCACTTCCTCGGATGGGGATCGAACCGTCGCGTTACAGTCACACCCTTGTGCTGCTGCATTACGACGGCCACAATATACTAATCATCCTTCATACTTAATATTATTTATAAACAACATTGCAAGTATAAGCTTAAGCTAAAATAAAATAAAATGTAAAAACAAAAACAATAGGTATGGGAGCAGTTCAATTAATTACAATCTAGTTCGCTATTTAGCCCCTAGTATCGATTTAACTTTGTAGACGAGTTATTTATTTTTGATAGTCTATATTGCCTTTTGCTTCTCCTATATTGCCTTTGGTTTCGTATATAAAGGCACAATAAGTAAATAAATAATATTAATTGTTTGGACATCGTTGTAGCTTAATAGAAAAAGTCAATCTGAAACGATCATTGCGGGTTCCAATTTTTTTAGTTTTACACTTCATCCATAGCCGGAGGGAATGGGGCACCAAAGGCTACGGTCTTTGTATATTGTGTAAATTTTTTTTTTGTATAAAAGGCACACATTTCATTTTTATTTTTGTGTCGTTACCAGCACTGCCTTGTGTATGGCCAAACATGAGGCTATGCTGACATTGCACTGTCTCTTTAATGATATTAAAGCATCGTTAATTTAGTTACCGGCATTATCCTTTCCATATCCATTTCGAATTTCCATATATCTACTAAACATACTTCCCAGATATACATCTTTATTAATTTGTTCTAATATTTTTTTATGCATTTGCACAGTAAACGATGTAAGTAAACAGCGTTAGGTTGCGCTATCTAGTATATAATATTCAAAAAAAATATAAAAGACGGAGTGTCTCAACACTATATTTTCTCTGCCTACCCCACTCTCTAGAAAACATGAAGATATATCGGACGAATGATTTTATGGTCAAAAGTGTTAATAAATAATGAAATAGGGTCCTGTAAGAGTGCAATATTGAAAGGCCGTTAGTTCGGGTTGGCCTGGTTTGTAAGCCATTAAAGTACCGCACTTTTTGATAAACGATTGGAACTAATAATCTTAGTTTTATAACCTTAGTGATTTATTGTGTTTAAATAGCATTATAAACGATTTAGTTTGACGCTATCGGTTGTAGGTTCAATTTCGATTTGGGGAGATTAACTATTTTCATTTCCTCCGCTCCTGCAGACACAGTGCTGCGTATAGTTCCATAAAGCGGAGAACGGAGTGTCTTGACTCTAGATTCTTTCTGTCTCAGAGTTGTTGTTGCCTATTTTACTGTTGATAAACGATTGGTTAGTATCGACAGGTAAGTAGATATATGTCTTCTCTGCCATGCGGGCAAGTGCGTGAAGTTGAAAAAAGCACTGGCACAAAATTTTGTATAAATATTAAACAAAATATACAGTTTAATGAATATTTAACGGCAACAGTTTTATCTTAATTAAGATTCAAGTTTCAGAAGGAATACCACCTCTAATTAAGGGAAGTTACGATTTCAGGTCATTTGAACAATTTAATGTCTGAAATTACATGTTAATTGACATTTGTTACTTTTGAGAACTAATTTGAATTTCAACTTTGTGCATTTAAGTTAAATGAAATAGTTGAGGCTGTCATTGCGCAGTGGAACAATCGTTGGGGAGCGGTTGGACCTATCCATGAGGCGCGAGTTTGAGTCTTAGAGTGGAAATTTTTAGATGTTTCTAAATAATAATGAAAATATGTATTTACTAGATAATTATTCCTAAAAAAAATAAAAATGAATTTAGAATAATCTGGTTTTAAAGACGCATGTCGTCGCACAGCGAAACAGCGTCTTTGATTGTGGGTTTGACGTCCATTCAGGGAAATTATTATTTTTATTATTTGGCCACTGTAGTAATTTAAGTGTAATAAAAAATCTAAATCTCTCAAAAGGCAAAGTCTGGAATTTGAGTGAGAATGTAGTGTTTTAACACTAGAATCTTATCCTCCCCGCCCCTCCGGTAGAAACTTGTAAGTAAAGTATTTAGATACATTTATTTTGGCAATATTAGATAAATCCTAATGGGAAAATATAGGTCATCGTGATGTAGCGTCACAGTCTTTAACTATAAATCCGACAGTTATGGCTTCGATTCCCACTTAAAGCAACCAATTATGTCCATTTTCCTCGCTGTGATAATAAGGCAAAGCACTTAGCGTCACTCATCACGTAATGTTTGGAAAATTAGGCGGTGCGTGGAAAACTGTTTTTATAATAGGTTCCCTATGCTATACGCGGTAGAAAAAAGAACGTTATAAAATGAAGAAACTCCGATACAATATATATGTATCTACTTTATCCTGCATACAACGTCTTTGAAATCTCCAAACTACGGACAGTAAATGGGCCGGTCGGAAAGTTTTAACAAGAATCAATTAGGTGCGGTCTCAGTGTGGCCAATCGTAAAACGGACTAAATACAATTAATCCTTGATGCCAACTTGAAATTAATTCGAGATTTAGTAGACCTTTTACATTATAAGAAAATAATTATTAAGGTTTTAATCAGCTTTACGCTGTTTCCCGTACACAGCAGGGTAAGCAGAGGGAAATTAGTGTTAAGACACTCCGTTCCCCACTTTCTACTGAATTCTGGAAGTATTGCGTGTTGAGTGGGAGAACTCAACGCCGCGCTTTGCCTCGACACCAAAGCGAAGAAATGGAAATAATAACGTAAATAAATACTTCATTCTACTCGAGGAAAGTACCTCGAGTGAGGCTCGAACTCGCAACAATCGCATTACAGTCACACCCTTGTGTCGCTGCTCCACGACGGCCTCGGAAATGGAGTAGGTACTAGATTCCCGAGATCCCTCTGCCTACTTTGCTATGTGCGGTATACATCGCGAAGCTAAAAAAATACTACTATATTAATTTTTTGTAGTCTTATTTAAGTGACACAACGCACAGACAAAACCACTATATTTAGAGGGTTGAAGATAGAGACTATACGGGAAGAGTAAGGGGTAAAAAAATCCAGATTTTTCCGTTTAATTTTCTTAGCAACCACTAGTCCAGTATATAAACAACGTTTTAGGGAGGAAAACAAAATTTATTATCCATCGGTACTTCTATATTTACTTTCCGCACATTCATGTTGGATAACGGAAATATCTAACGTGACTTATTTTACTAATATAATTAATTAGTAATATAATAAATGTGAATGTTTGTGAGGATGGACGCAAAAACTATTGACCGGAACTAAGTAATCATATCAGAAAAAAATATTATATGCTACAATTTATGTAAATAACTTGGCTAAAATATAATAATAAAATTTTAAATAATACATAATTATTACTTTGTGTTCTTATAGTTTAAGAAACATGTAAAACTACCACCAATACTGACTACCGACTCGGTTTTTATCGGTATATATATAGATATTATATGTGATTAGCACGTCTGAAAGGTTCTTTATATTTTAGAATAGATAGAATAGTCCAAAATGTTACCAACTTGAATTATGCCTATTGTCTGTAACGATATTTATTTTCTCAAAATGTATTAAATTAAACTTATTGAAATTCTAGTTACGTTTCAAGTTTTGTATTGGGACTTGATACTAATTGTAAGCCGTGAGATTTATGATAGTTGTAATACTACTCTATAACATTTGGTTATAGGGGGAGTTATTTAGAAACTCTACCATTCTACTTATATTATAAATGTAAAAGTTGGTGAAGATGTTCGTGATTATGTTTTAGTCAAATTGTATTGTTAAAAAGACTTAAGCGGGGAAAACCGCGTATGGGTCGTCTCGTTCTATATAAAAATATATTATGGGATTCACTAGTTTAAAAAGTATTTAAAAAAGCAACTTTAGGGTTAACCTAGTGTTAAGATACTCCAATCCCCATTTACCACCGGAGTTTCGAACATTACTTATTGAGTGGTGGTACTCACCACCACGATTTATCTACGAGGGAGGAGAAATTACATTAATTTAAATATAAACATTACCCTGAGTGGAGATTGAACTCACAACTATCACGCTTACAGTAAGAGGCTGTTCCACTGCATCAAGACCGTCTCAAAATAAAAATGTAATTTTTTTAGGAAAATGCTTTTACAGGTCTTCTATTACTAAAATTAATTATATAATAAAAAAAACTCACATAAAACATTTCATTTAAAAGGAAGATAACATATTCCACATAACAAGTTTTTTTTGTGAAAACCTGAAGAGAGAAGGATGTTTGATGAGGTGGAAATAACAACGGTTGGGTCATTCATGACTTTGCATTGTATGTATATAACATACAGTTAACACTACATTGAACTCGACACCTTTACTTAATACCTTTAGCGTAAAAGTAGCGGAACTCAAAATTTCGATTCTCGGTTTCGAATTTGTGGTTTTTGTAAGAAGTTTTAGATTAATAATTTTTCAATGGTTTTTGTTCTGTTATAGGTAAAGAGATTCTTACATGATAATTTTTAACCTTAAAATACGGACGCGCGGTCTCACAGGCCGCTTCCCTTTGCAAAAATCGTATACTCCACTTCCTCACACGCTCCGCTCTTACGGCGCTCAGTAGCAACAATATTAACCATGGAACGTTTTTGATAGAGGAGAGGAAAGTTCCTTAAAATATATACAAACGATTACATAATAATTTCAAAATTTCTTATTTTTTGAATATTGACAGAAATTGAGCTTTTTCTATCTATGTCATCCCAAAAACGCTAAACAACTTGACTTCTCTTTTACACCACAAACGATAACAAGATGGCAATATACACCTCGGGCAACATTATACAAAATATTTATATAATATGAAACATTCTTACAATTTTGTCACCTATTACCCTTCCTCGTGAGGGACGTAAATTCAATTACTTAAGGCAAATTCTATATTACCTTATAGATAATGACATGTTTATCGACCTCCCTGTCAGGGAAACGGTGCTTCGCCGAGATGCCGGAAGTGAATGTAAAAATATAAATAATGAGGATTTATTATAATTAGCTGTAATGTTATATGTGTAAGGGTAGTAAAAGTAAGATAAAAGCGTGGCGTTGAGTTCCGTCATATATCACGATAGCTGGACGGAAAGTGGAGAAGAAAGTGTCTTAACATTATGTCCTATGTGTAACCCTATGTCTACCGAACACTTGTATAAAATATTTGCTTATATCAGTTGATATAAGCAAGTATTCTGCTTAAGAAATATTGTAAAAGATATAATGTTTCAGAAGATATTGTTGTAAGAGTAGGATTTGAATCTTTTAATATGTTGATTGTAACGAAGAAGGACAGTGTCTCTATTGGGTTTGACTTTGAATTCTTTAATATGATAAAACATTATGCGGTGACAGGTTCTGCCATCTCCATACAGAACTGGATACGGAGTGTCTTATCGCTTTAACAGAAAAAAATTAAGTGATTGAGCTTTTTAAGACAAAGTAAAACTTTTATTTTACTTAAAACAATGATTAACGGGAAAATATCGAAAATATTTCCAATTTCATTGGTCGCGACAAAGTGGAAGTTTCTAGGACAATTAATTAGCGGACTCGGTCTATGTACGTCTCGTAACTTTTAGCGTGACCTCTATTAGTTTTAGTTTTGTTCTTTGTTATGTCATTGGTTAAGACAATTTATATTTAATGCAATGGTCGACTATCATTTGAGGGTTGTGGGTTCGATTCTGACTTACCAATATTTTTCTTAACTTCTTGGCGTATTCTCCATTTAGGTCCAGCGGGTATACATGCCCATGGCATACATGCACATGGAAACCAGGAAATAAGGTAATCCTTTACCTGTTTTCTGCCTAATATTTGAAACACTGTGTGTTTTGTTACCAGAGCAAGCAAATGAAAATTATTCTGGCAACGAACCAGTAGCTCCTCTGGTGTTGCGCGGTGTCATAGGCGGCGGTGATCACTTACCATCAGGTGACCCGTACGCTCGTTTGCCATGTCTTTTCCCATAAAAAAAAATAAATTCTGCCCAAATCGACCTCACAACCATCACGTTTATATTGACGCTGTGCTACTGCGCCACGACTGTACTATGTACTGTATTATGTAAATATTATTATCGTTTTCTCGCTCAGCGGCGTTTAGTTCCACCTTCTAAAACCTTAAACACGTCAATATCTTTAGAATTATGTCGATAGTGGAGAAGTATAATTATTACAGCCAAGTTCTTTTAGGCGAACATTATTTGATGTTTAATAATAAATCAATATTGATTACACACTTATCACACTTATATAAGTGTAAACGCGTTTACGAGTTATTTATACGTGCAAGATCGTATTTAAAATTCTTTATGTAGAATATTTTTTGGGTAAGCGATATTTGTTTATGTTAATAGCAATAAAATATACTATATTGTGTTGATTAAGAGAGCGGATGTCAGATTGGGAGCGCAAAATTTTATGGACTGAGAAAGGAAAAGATAAGGGATCGAATCTACAGCAAGTGAATGTGCTATTACAGAATTTTTAGTTGCGTCAAAATTGCATCAAACAATATGCTATATAGAAAAGAAAAAGAGGAGAGGCAGAAAGAAACAAAACATTTCAAATTCAACTTATTCTTAAGTATCAAAATCCTATATAGAAGGTTAGAAAGGATCGAAATCATCAGAGGAAATCTGGGAACCTAGTGTTAAGATATTCCGTTCACTTTCCACCGAAATTGGGACATTGCATGTTGAGTGACGGAACTCAACACCGCGCTTTGTCTCGTTACAAGAGCGAGAACATGAAAATATAAAAAAAAATCAGCTTTTCATTGTATCCCGCAATTCTGGAAGCATTGCGTGTTAAGTGGCAGAACTCAACGCCGCAATCGCCTCGACACCAGAGCGAAGAAATAGAAATATAAACGTAAATACATATTTCACTTCTTCGAGTGGGGATTGAACCCACAACCGTCTTTACAATCCCCCTTGTGCCGCTGCGCCACGACAGCCTCCATCTGAAAATATTACATATTTTATTTCCCTCTGTGGGAATCGAACACATAAACGTCGCTTTCCCAGTTACACCCTTGTGTCACCGGCCATGACGATCGTTTTTTGTTTTAATAAATAAAAAACAATGTACTTACTTACAAAATATTAATATATTTAGAGTATTTTCGAATCAATTCTATTAGGTCTGTTCAAACCGCTGAAAAGGGGCCGGATATTCATCGACATGTAACCGATTTTTGGCAGCTTATTGTATAAAATATATGATATTAATAGATTGAAGCCATCGTGGGATATTTATTTATTACTCCTTTGTCAGACAATAAAAAAATATACATTCACTAAAGATGGGCTGAACCTTCAAAGATATTCTTGACCTGCCATTCTTGTCAAGTGAGCGCAGCGTTGAGTTCCATCTCTCAACACACAAGGTCTTGAAAATTTGGCGAAAAGTGAGTAACAGAATGTCTTGACACTAGTTTCTTTATCCTGATTTTTGCGGGATACATGTATTCAATATACTAATATTATTTCGAAAATAATTATTTTTATTAAGATTTTATTTAAATACACGCTATATCCCGCCCATAGAAGACAAAACGAAACGTTCCTTATCTAGTACAGAGATTCTAGAAAATAATATTAGTTTTAAGTCAGTTAGTTCTCTATAAGACACTTCTGTCTCCCAATTCTGGAGATATTACGTGTTAATTGGCAGAACTCAACGCCGCGCTTTG
Source organism: Heliconius burneyi (assembly GCA_018247715.1). Classification (NCBI taxonomy): domain Eukaryota; kingdom Metazoa; phylum Arthropoda; class Insecta; order Lepidoptera; family Nymphalidae; genus Heliconius; species Heliconius burneyi. Next base: position 9,844 of record DWGR01001038.1, read on the forward strand.
CCTCGTTACCAGAGCGAGGAAATGAAAATATTAAATACATATTTCATTTCCTCGAGTGGAAATCGAACCGACAACCTGTCGCGTTTACCGCCACTCGCTTGTACCTCTGCGCCACGACCAGTTTCTATTTTATTAAGATACAATAATAAATTTTATTTCATAAAATATTGTTTTCGTAATAACAAGAAAATCCTACTAGATTGTTAAATAAAGACAGACAGATATTTTTATTTGCTTGATTATATCTAATATAACGGTTTTACGTAAATTCTTTTAGACATTTCTTTATGAAAGTATTTTTACTTGGTGTGTTTTGTTGAATAATATTTACTAGTTCATTATGTTTTTTTTTATGGTAAAAGCATGGCAAACGAGCGTACGGGTCACCTGATGATAGTAAGTGATCACCGCCGCCCACGACACCGCGTAACACCAGAGGAGCTACTGGTGCGTTGCCAGCTTTTGGGGTTGGTTGGGCCACGGAGCCCGGCATTACCTAATGCGAAACGCAGTGGCATAAAGCCACTACTTCACGCCGGTTTTAAATGCCGGGGGTGGTAATTATCCGGCCGAGTCTGCCCATGCGTGTCGCCATTGCTGCCGGCGTGACTCTCCCACTCGTACTTTAGTCGCCTCTTACGACACCACCAGTACCAGGGTGATCCTATTCTAAGATGTATGTTATACAATGATTTATTTATCTATCTGAACTAGCTATCTTGAAGGCCTAGTTGGTGCGTAACGACGCAGCGTAGAACTATCACCGTAATGGTTATGGGTTCGATTCCCACTCGTTATTTAAGCTAACATGTACATTGTACAAGAGATCGCGTGATGAGTGGTAGAATTCAACGCAGCTAGAGTGAGGAAATTAAAAGTACACTTTTCGCCAAGTGAAAATCAAATCCAGAACCGTCGCATCTAAATTTAAATAAATATATTTTTTGAGATAAAAGCCGTATTTTTCAACAAATAAGGAAGCAAAAGAGGCGAGATGCTAACAGATTGCTAAATCCCCTTACATTCCTTTGGGAGTGAGGTATGAAACTGTTTATTATTTGAGGCAACTCTGAGATAGGAACATTAGTTTAAGAGTCTTTAGCCAACACCTAATTAACTAGGTTTTATATAATATATACTATGGAAATAATTTAAACATACGTGTATGTGTAGAGTTAGGTGAAATAGTTGTGAACCGATTATAAATGCGCCGGTCGTGGGCTCGATTCCCACTCGGAACGAATTACTTTCATTTTTTCGTTCGCTAGATCAAGCGCGGCGTTGAGGTTCACCACTCAACACAAAATGTCTCTAAAATTCTGAGGAAAGTTATGAACTGAGTGTAACGCCAAATTCCATTCCACCTTAGTATGTGGGAAATGTGCAAAGCTCTTGTTTTTGATTCACGCTGTATCCCGCACACAACAGGGTAGCCAGAGGGAGCCTAGTGTTAAGACACTGTTCCCCAATTTTCGCCGAAAACTGCAAACATTGTGTGTTGAGTAGCGGAATTCAACGCCGCGCTTTGCCTGCACCAGAATGAAGAAATGAAAATATACACTTAACTATTTCATTTCCTCGAGCAGCGATCGAACCAGCAACCAATCGCGCCTACGGTTGAAAATGAAAGTGTGTGCTCCTTCGCCACAACTGCCTGTAAATATGCTAGCAGCAAATAAGTCGTAATAAAGTAGTACGCGAGTTCGAAACTCGCTATGTACTGTTTTTTTATACGCTTTCTAAAATTTTTCCTTACTTAGTATGGAAGAACATGTTAAAAATATTTTTTAGTACAGTGTGAATATTTTGCCTAGTTTTTAAAAATACGACGTATGTAAATCCTATTGAACTGAAAATATTGAACTTCAATTTAACGTCAAAAGGCTCCTTTATTAGCATATTGACAACTCAATAAAATGGCTCTTTAACGAGAAATATGTCTATTTACACAATACACAAAGAGTTGTTAGTACAGACGTAGTTCTTTATGTTTATTAAATTCCAATTACTTTTAAAACATTCATATACGTTAAAAGCAATAAATAAAAAATAAGAACTAGCCTAACTACGACACTTCAATAAGTATCATAATTTTAATTTTAAAAAGGAGCTATCGTGGCGTAGTTGGGACGAGTCTTATTAAATATGGACGTTGTGCCTTCAAAGCCAGTTCAAAAAAATATATGAATTTGAATAAAGTACCGCACAGTAAATAGAAAGAACCTGAGAACCTAGTTTTAAGACACTCCGTTCCCCACTTTCACCAAATTCTGGAAGTATTGCGTGTTGAGTGGCGAAGCTCAACGCTGCGTTTTTTGTGAACGAGGAAACGTTTAATTAAATATTTAATTAAATTAAATATTTAATTTGCTTCAGTGGGAATCTAAGGCATAATCTGTCGAGCTTACAGTCACGCGCTTGTGACCCTGCGCCACGACTGGCCTCAATATTAATTCGTTATTGTCTTCGATTAATAAAAAACTATACCTTATTACAATCTTCAATCTCAAAAATAAATGAAACGTTTCCCAAAATAATCACTTTGTTTCACCACCCTCATACTGACGTTTATATTAGAAATAGACATTTTTATTCAACAAAAGGTTCGCCGTAAAACAATTGTCGGCAACTATGAAAACGGAATTGGCAGTTCTCCAGTCGTAAATATAACTACAGATTTAGATTCGGACAATAATACATTTGGACCATATTCTACATTCATTCAGTATTTGAGACGGTTTCAGCAACTCTTCTTTATACAAATATCTGTTAGTCTTTTTGAATAAGCAGTTTTTCTTAGCTTAGAACGTTTTTTATTAAAATACTATTAGTTTATAAGATATTACACGGTGTTAAGTTATACGCAATGTCTTGTCTCTCTTGAATGTGGGGAAAGGCGTCATGCTAAAAGAATATTTGAAAATTCTGTCACTTCTAAATAAGCGATGGCAAGTCACAACACAAATTCAATTCACATTCTAATAATTTTATTCAAAATAAAAAGATACAAGCTTCATTTTTTAAGCGTCAAACACACACACACATGTTCCTAAAGCATACTAAAATAAAAAGAATCATGTTAATACAGTGTTTCCTTTCCATTTTAATTCTAAACATCAAAGAGTGGATGTAATTTCGAAACACGTATCGACTCTTAATTAAATACACTAGTTTCACGCTATATCCCGCATATAGCAGGGTAGGCAGAGGGAGCTTACATTGTTAAGTAAGTAGCTTTCCGCTATATTTTCGATACATTGCACGTTGACTGGAGAAACACAATTTTTCTATAAATACCTCTGAAAAATTATTAATTATTTAAATTTTGTCATTGTGTAGCAATTCACGTTATACGAGTTGCTGTTTTTCTTAGCTTCACGCTGTACTGCGCACGTAGTAGGAGGTAGGCGGAGGGAACCTAGGAACCTATTGTTAAGACACTCCATTCCTATCAAGACGCTTTACTTGCCAAAATTCGTGGCGCAAATTAGGGCTGTGATTTCCTTCCTTACCAGAACAACGAAATGAAAATATTAAGTATGGGAGTCGAACCCAGATTAGTCACATCTACAGTTACACTCTTGTGCCACCGGGTCATGACGGCCTCGATCATGAAAATAAAGATAATTTAAATACAAAATATTCAAACACACAACGAAGGCAAGCATAGCGCCATTATGGCGGTGACAAAGTTGTAGCTAATATCTATTAACGATTTTATTGAAGGTTACTTTAAAAGGAAGAAATTGTTTTTTATATTTTACCTTTCATATATAGGCCGTCATGGCACAGTGGGCAGCGCTTGATTATAAATACGACGGTTGTGGGTTCGATCTCCAGTCGCAGGAATGGTTATACCTATTTAGTTTATTTTGAAATCTCCACTCTGTTAGACATCACGTGGCTTTGAGTTCCGCCATTAGTTAACTAGTCTTGTTATATTTTTCTCATCTACTCCGCTGTAAATAAATAAACAAAAAAGATATCTCTCTTAATATCCCATCTTATTATATCTTATGAAAATTTTAAGTTATCCACTGAAAAGCTCTTTTTTAAACCTTATAGAATAATATTGGGTATGAGGATAGGTAAAAAACTAATGCATTATGTATTAGTTTTTTATATCGTAAATAGTATATTATACGCTCCCATTTTATTTTCCAACCTATTGCCTTAAACAACTAGGTTAGAAAGTAATATTTTTCACTATTTTCTATTTCAGTTTTCAAATTTGTGGACATAGAGGAGAAATTTTGGGAAAATTCATTTTAAAATTTAGCCATAGCAGAACTTGACTTGTTCGTTCGGGTGTGTTAACATGTCAGGAGAAAAGCTAACTATTCAAATTTATCAATTCCTTCCTCAGCTTTTTTTTTCTTTTTTCTTTTTTCTATTTTTCTATCTTAACATCAATAATAAGTTTCATTTTTCAGTCTGAATTTTGTACCATGTTGAATTTACTTAAAACATAAATGACAACATCTGTGTTCACACCGTTCACACCGTTTATCATTTTAACTAGATTAAAACTTAAAACATCCGAGTGGCTCATTTTACTAGCCATACTACTCAATGACGCCATTACATTATTGAGGCTGACGCTACCAGCGATAAACTCGAAGAATTAACTCACGTTTTCAAAAGTTGCTCGTATAGAATCCAATATGTCACTATTTTAACCTTTAGACCAGTGAATAAAATTTAAAACACTATAACGCAGAAACTACCGGTTTTTAGATCATAGTTGCTTATCCAATGAAGTTTGATGTCTAAAAGCTCGACATTCATCTTAATGAAACTGCTGAAGTAACATAGCACTTATACTTATTTAACACGCATCTACATGTGCTGTTCATTTACTGTCCTTTAAATATACTATCCTGTTTAAGGATTAAGTAAGAGTTTTAGCAATAATATTTTCTTATATAAATCGCCTAAAAATTTCATTTAGTAATTAGTATCTATTAGACTAGCAAACTAGGAGCTCGATTCACATTTAAGTAAAGTAAATTCTTCATAATTTCTTTAACCATTTAATAGATAAGCGATAATGTTTGTATACTACCGGACTATTATCAATAAATTTGATGTGCTAGTTCACCACCAAGCAGCAGACAGCAAAGCAATTTCTATATTTTTTACTTTAATGAAATATCTGTGTTAAAATTCATTTATTTTTTATTTATTTTCTGTTTCCATGTTACTTTAAGTTTGTCTTTATTTAAAACATTATATATTTTTTTACTTTGAAACACATCAGAACTTTAATAAATTATTTTAGAATAAGTTTAGCACTATTATCGTTAAATTCATGTAATCCTAATAAAACAAAATATTCTTTACACAGTTCCAACCCTTTTTCGTCTTCTGCAAGCTATTAATCGTTGTAATTTGGCTTATTTATCATCATCATAGTACATGCTAATTACATCTACTATTGCTATATTACTAAACGTTGTTTGATGCTTTAACTTTATATGATCCTTTTTTTACTAAATGATAATACGATACATTATAATTTTGTTTTGTTATCATTTTAAAATTGTCGTGAGTCAAAAACATTAAAAATGTTTGTTCCGTATCAGCATGACCTAATTAAATATATATTAGACCAGTGGTTCCTAACCTTTTTGAGTTCATGTCCCACTTTTTCATTAGAAATCTTCAAATTGCCCACTAAACATGTCAAAAATTCAAAATTGCCCCCTTACATACCAAAATCCTGCATTTTAACTAACTAAACATCCAATCATATTAAAATTCTCAGTCTGAAAATTGCCAAATTGCCCCCTTGTGGGGCGTACGCCCCACGTTGGGAAACACTGCATTAGACACTATAAGTACTTCCGTTATTGCTGAAACGCCATCAATAATACTTTGAATATCATAATCGTCGAGTTACCAAAAGATATGCAAGACTCGGTTTTTACCTTTATTTCACTTAATATACTACATGCCTTTTGTTGCACTTAATAAAGTTTTTTTTTACTTCCTAGTTTAATGAAAGTATTCAGAGCAATGCCGCTTACGTCACTGTTCATTGTATTACTTTATTTTTTATAATATTTTCACTTAGTTCATCTGCGCGATTAACTTATCTACAAGCTTTAACAGAGTAAACTATAATATGAATTTTAGCTCACCATTCGATTGGTTATAAACGTAGTTGTTTGTTGTTAATTATATTGACTAGTTCGACCGCAGTGATAATAATTAAGATTCAAACGTCTTTCGAGAAGTGTTCTTTTCCTGCTTTTTTTAAAATTCTTAATATCTTATTAGAATTTTGTTACCATATTTTGCCGCTTCTGCACTTCTAATTGAGAGCTAATATTACAGTTACTATCAGAAATGCTCGTACCTTCATAACGACGCTTACTTCAAGGAAGACGATTTTCGTTGTTTTCTTAAGAAGAGCAGTCTGCATGGCTGTCACGTTGCCGGCAAACATACCATTCACGCTTCTGCTCATAGACATGGTCAGTGTTACTATGTCAAACACGCCTACTGCTACGCCTGCTACCACGCACCCATGCCTGCTGAAAAGTCCTAACGTTCCTCATGTTCACGTCTGCTGAGACTTCAACTGTACCTGCTGCTACTTGGACGGCGACCATAACTATGTCTTTGATTACAACTTCGATTATCGCTTCCGTTGATTATCTCTGCGTCTATTTTTCCGTCTACGATAACTGTTACAGACGTACCGTGTTGGTCGTCGTGCGCTTATTGGTCTGCTTTGGGCGTAGTAACAATACCGGTTATCTTTAGGTGTTGGATCCCACTTCTGATATTTGTTAATATGTTAGGAGAAAAGTATAAGATAGTACTTAATAATCAAAATTTATTGTTCCGTTTTCACATTTTACACGATTCGTAGAGTGAGCCTTTTGTGTGTCTTTGCTATCCTGTTATTTACAGGATACAGAGTGAAATAAAAAAAACCTCAAATAGAATTTCATCCTAAAATCATGGAGAAGAACCTGCGACCTAACAACGATAACTTTAGGCAACTATATCTGCAAAGCATCAATTAATTCACGAAACAAAACGTTTTATTAATTGTTTGAATCGACACGATCGAAATAGACGTGACAATTCAATTTAGTTAACATAATAAAAATTTAAGCGTCAGTGTATTTATAATTTGGAGTGACTATTAATGGATTTGTATTGAATTAATTTTATTTTTTTATATATTTTAAGTAATTAAAATCGTTATAGCTGCTGCTGTTTTGAAAACGTATAAAAATTTTACGAAGCAAGAATTAAGCTCGCGTCTCTCGGTCCCAGTTCGACTGCAGTCCTCTCGATGGCCGCAAGCTGAGGTTCAGTCCCGCAGGGGGCGCCCTTACAGTTGTCAACTTCCTCAGAGGCAACGACTTAGTACTTGCATTTCATCAGGGACAGAGTACCCTCTTACCTACCCAACCGGTGTCGCTGTACAAGCCAATAGGGCTAGCAGCATTAACCTCATGTTCGAAAGAAAGAAAAAATAGGCGACTCTCGGGGACACCCAAGCGCTGTGTCTTAATTCTTAAGCATTTCTCACTACTTATTTATGTTGTAAAAGTGTTATGGTATGTACGTTTGGTACCTTTTTAACAATGTAATAAATAAATGCGGAACTTAACGCCATATATTGTCGAAAATGTCATAGAGGATTTTTGATTTATTCCTTTTAGTGTAATATAAAATTTAATAAGTAATATCAAATTAACTGTTATTTGTTACAGTTAAATACATAATAAAATTGAAAAATATATTTACATCTCACGCTTTGATTATATATTTAGAGAAGTAAATTAAAATTATATGTAAATGATCTGTAAATACATAAATATATAAATATAATATATAACAAAAACATAAACCGAAATTTCATCAATTTGGAAATTTAATCACAATTTTCATCCATCCATCTTGTTTTTTTTACCGGAAATTAGAATTATATACACCTTTTAATTTTTTCCCTCTCTCTGTCCTCACGTTCTTTTTAATTAATACTCATTATTTAGTTGACGTCAAACGAGTACCTTCCAACCTAATTAGGT
>DWGR01001039.1:0-17896 GCA_018247715.1 Heliconius burneyi
TACACTATCGAGCTACGTTGAAATTGTTATTATGCGCGGTTACAACTTATTTATGTTGTTAGCATCCCTTGTTTATGCTAACAAAATATTTTTCTTTCCTTAGTGTGGAATTTAAAGAAATATGCTAATAATTTTATATTTCTAATCTCAATTAGACGTTTCAAAGTTTCATTAATCTTTTATTTTTGTTATCATTAACGCTGTATTGTCAAGGATACAAACATACTATGTATCTCAGTATTGCATTTCTATAAATACTCTAAAATATCTTTGTATGTGTTCGATGTACGCTTTCTATTTTTTTCTCTTGGCCCCCATGGAATGCTAAGCAGTTTCGTTCCACGTTCCCCAGACATAGAGCTGACGGACGCACAGGCGCTGGAAGTTCTGCAGGCGTCGCGCGCCCACACGTGGCTGGTGGCGTACCTGCCCGCCGCCTGCGACCGCGCGTGCCGCCAGCTGCTGCACGAGTGGCGTCTCGTCGCCCGCCGGGTGGGTATCAGGCCTGGCCGCCCTGAGAATCTAGCCGGTTTAGCATGGGAGAGCTGCACTGCCTTCCGTTCAATTACAATTTATTATAAACCAGTGTATTTTTCTCATGTTTATGTGGTTAGATTTATTTGATCTAACTACATAGTCTTTGATTTCTTTGATTATTAACAATGTTCAGAAAGCCTTATTCTATCGCGATCGCGACGCAACGGCCGTACCACCTATTATTGTTCAACTGACCAAGTAGACTAAACTGTTTACTTCTTCATTTATCTCACAATTACGAAAAGAAACCTAATAAATAATTTATTATTCTTAGCTTCGTCCACTGGATTTTATTCGAGTTGGCGCACTGGATTGTGCTAAATATGACGGCGGTTTTTGTAACAATGTGAGAGCTCCAACGGCACGTATTTATCCCGTGGCATCTGGACATCATTATACGTGAGTTGAATTAAGTTGCTTTTTTGCTGTCTTCCAGGAATCTAGTAATGAAGCTAGTAATATTAAGACTCATATCCCCCCCCCCCCCCCCCATTTTTCGAACATTGTGTATTGGCAAACGTTAACGCCGTGCTTCGGTACCTCAGCGGGGAAATAAAATAACCAACTGACCCGAGTGAACACAACCGAAGCGAAATGAAGCGGCCTATATATGAGGCCGTCGTGGCGCAGTGGCAACAGCGTGTGACTGTAAACGCGACAGGCTGTGGTTTCAACTACCATGGGGATGGAATGTAATATATTTTCATTTGCTCATTCTGGTAACAAGGCAATGCGTGTCGATGAGTTCTGACACTCAACACGCAATACCTCAAGGATTCGGCGGAAAGTGGATAACGGAGTGTCTTGATGGGAAACAGATTGTCTTAACACTAGGTTCCTAGGCTCTTTCTGCCTACTTTGTTATATGCAGGATACAATGTGAAGCTAAAAAAAAGAACATCTAATATCAAAAAGAAGAAAAATGATATTAATATTAACATAATTGAATAGACTGAATTTGATCAATTATATTGATATTTCTTTTATAATTACAAAAATATATCTTTAAAATCATAAATTTTCAGAGTGAGCTTACAGAATTTAAATCAAGCGCCGTATATATTGGAATGGGCGTTGGAACATATAGATGATTCAATATTAAAATTGAATTGGCAAAGTTTCACCAAAACTGTTATAGCTGATGAGTTAAATCCTAGCAGGTAATTAAAAGAAACATACTCATACACAGAAAAAATGTAATTCTAACTCAACACAACTCTTAAATGTGTTGACTTAGAAGTTTTTTTATTGTTTTGAAAAAACTATCACTAAAAAAATCAATAGGTTTCTATAAATATTGATTTGTCTTCTCTACTATATGAAATAAAAAAAAGGATTGATTTTGTATTTTTTTATAAAAATGTATATTCTCTCGATATGTATAATTCATGATTTTACTATTTGACTTTTTAGATCTCATATAACCGTTGGATATACTATCCACTATCCATTATAATAATGTATATTGCATAATTATTTTTCTGGCACGAGCTTAAGATCAACCGAATTTTATTTTTTATTAAATTGACCGTAGTGGCCGTCGTGGAATAGTACTATGAACGCAATGATTGTGGATTCGATTTCCATTCGGGGGAATTAATTATTTAATATTTTCATTTTCTCGCTCTAGTAGCAAGGCAATATATTAAAAATCCAACAGAAATAAGGGAATGGGGTAGGGTAGTAGTGGCTTTATGCCACTGCGTTTCGCAGGTAATGCCGGGCTCCGGCGCCCAACCACCTCAAAAGCTGGCTGGCTGGCAACGCACCAGTAGTATCCTGCTATAAGCTTGGAACTAATTTATGTTCAAGCGTTTTAAATAAAATAAATAAAATTGCTTGATATTTAAAACACATTGTTTTTTAGGAATAAAAAGCCTTGGCTCGTCTATTTTCATTCGCCGAGATGTTACCGATGCTATGAAATGTTTCCAGATTTCGCAATAGTAGCCATTGTAAGTATTTTTATCCTAATTAAAACAATAATACTTCGACACGCAGTGCTTTAGCACTGGGTTCAATCTGCCTAACCAGCTATATGCGGGATACAGCATGAAGCTAAAAAACAATTGCAATCAATATATTAATTTCATTTTTATAATGTAGTAATTAACTGTCTTAACACGAAGTTACCTTTGGCTCACCTGCTATAGCGGCTCCACTTTGCAGTAGATAACAGTGTCTTAACACTAAACAAAATAGATTTTTTTATAATAAACAATAATTTTATACCTATTTCAGAAATTGAGCAGATACATACAATTTGGTAAAGTAAATTGTATGATGGAAAGAAGCCTCTGTCAACACGAGCACATAAATAGCTATCCTTCTATCAAACTATATCTCAATAGAAATAAACAAAATACTGTCAGTAGAGTTATTCCTTTCCAGCCGAAACATTTTCTAGAACTAATAAGAGATATAAAACCTCATCTAAGAGGTTATAATGAAGATTTGTTTTTAGATATAGATGGCATCGATATAAAAAGTCATGTTAATTTTAGAGATGAATTGTAATTTTTTTATTACAAACTGTAGGTATGTTCCAATATGCACTGAGAACAATTTAAGGTGTGACGTCAATTTAGTTAGCTATAATGATTTCCGTTTAAAATGGAACGCATTAAAGGACGCTCTCGTCCATGTTTGTTGTCAGCTTATAGAAATATATATTTTTAATGGCCGTCAAATTATTATTTATTCTTAAATGAGCTCAAGTCACACTGTATCGTTTTTAGTAAAGTGGCTTTCGTTTTCCTTTTTAAGAAAATTGTTTTCGTTTGTTTTGTTAGGATAACTTTTTTTATTTGTATAGACGATAAAAGGTACTTTCAAACTTGAAAAAAACGGGACATTTACTACGAGTATGTCCGGGTATGTTCCCGGACACCGGGAAACAAGCGAAAAATTGGGAACTGGTTATGTTATACTGCATACTGCAAGTCCATAATGGAACGAATATCTTGTGTCAGTGAATATTAGAACATACCCTATGTACATCATAGGGCTGTCCCATCAATCGATCCAAACGACCGATCAATCGGGTGAAAATATCTCTATCAAATTTGAATTACAAACTTACATTTGTTATTTTTCAATTTAAATTTGCGCCCATATTTTGTACGTTATTTTATACGCGTTTAGTTTGAATGACAATGCATAGTAGTAGTGTGCCGTCATTCTAAATCCAATATAACGGGACACCCAAGAGGGCAGATAAAACTTTTTCAATGCATTCCTAAAATATTAGTATGAAATCAAAACGCTTGTTGAGCGTAACTCAAAAAATTCAAAAGTGTACAAAAATATTTTAAAAAACATTTTTTTTTATTTTTAAGCGCGATAAAAATATAAAATAAGGCTTTCTTTCAAAGTTTTACTCATCAACTCATTAAAAATCTTTACTCGAGATTACTAAACTTGTTACTAGTTTATTTACGCAAATGAATCTCATAACACAAGCTTGTATTTAAGTTTTTTATTGCTTTATCAGCTTCGCGCTGTTTAGACACCACTTTCCGCGACTATCTGCCGAATTTAAGAGACATTATCTATTGAGTGGGAGAACTCGACACGGCGCTTTACCTAGTATAAATTTAAATAAATATTTTATCTCCTCGAGTGGGGGTGGAACCCATAACCAGTCGGTTTTAGTCACACTTTGTGCCCATGCGATACGACCGACGTCGTGCTTCTTTAGTGTTAAATAATATTTAAGAAAAATAAAAGAAATATATAATAAAAAAATAACACATTAAGTCAATTACTTGATTATTGTACTTAAAAAATATTTAAAAACAATTTTAGAAATTAGAAAAGAATTGGAAACTGTTGATTCAATTTGAACATGTACATATACGAGTAAGTAGTACTTTATAGCCAATGATTGTTTAGACGATTGCTGTTTACAATGACTGTGGGTTCAAATCTGAAAGTATTGATTATATTTGACTATTAGCCCTATCTATTCTGGATGTCATTGTAACAAATGAAAATGATACAACCTAAATGTTTCTTTTTGACGCTTACACATCACACTTTAAAGTCAGGACCACATACTAAAAAGTAAATTAGACTTCCATTTTTATATTTCAAATACATTTTTGAGTGTAGTTGTATATATGAAGAACATTATCATGTTAGAAATAACAAGATAATGTTCATATATGAAACTCATGTATATGTATTCGATGTTATTCATATAAGTTAATTCATCATTCCGATATTGATTTTACAATTATTACATTATTTCCTAGATCTTAGTAATAATAATTTAAAAAACCTATTATTTGTATGTAAATTATTATTTTTTTAACTTTAAATTCTATTATATTTTATAAAAGATTGCACAACCAGTACATAGTAATCTGCTTGTGTTTTTTAACTATTTTGCATTTATTATACAAAAGTAAAAACCATGTGATAAATTAAGTCAATATTTTTACGATATATACCATGACATTCGGTTCGCGAGTATTAACCTAAGCTCTGCATTGCACAACCAGAAAAGAAATTAAAAATTAAGAAGAAAAATTAAATTATTAGAAGTAATTAATAAAATACCAACATAAAAAAATGTAAGTTTTACCACGCCGGATATTGCAACCTCATAAATTTTAATCTCAGCTGTTGTCGTTTGAGTTAATAATTAATGCTTTCACTATACCATCAAGAACTAAATTGTGTCCATAATTTTTTTTATATTTTTTACTGCTTGGTCACATGGATTTTTCCATTCTTTTCCTGTGATAGTGCCAACTATTATTCAATTTTAATAAATATATATAAAACTCAAGTATTAAGAAGTAAATATGTGACGCTGCTATCAGAACAAGAGGTGTAGGCAAAAAGCAGTATAAGCATATTTAGATCTTCATTAAAATCAACACTCATACAAATGCAAAGCTAGGCTTAATGCTCGCGGATTGTATGTATACAGAGTATTAAATTTTCTATTATTTATTCCCGAGATTAGGAGCCGTCAATAAATTACCTCACATGTCAGGGGTGGAAGAACAAGGTGTCCTAAATTAAGTAACATGACGTTTTTAAAAAATAATATACAAACAAATTCATAACAGCTGTTTTATTTAAAATAATGTCTAGTTATATAATTGCAAAATGCTTGATATCCCACTAGGTACATGGGTATCACAAATGTGGAGGACAAAGATGAAAGACAGTGTAAACAAATCATGTAATATGTTTTACACAATTGATGAATTGCTCTTTATTAATATATTTCTTTACTACTTTATATTATGTAGTCATTTTCAAGAATCTCCTTATTTGTTTCCATGTTATATCTAATAATAACTTTTGGATTTTACAAATAAATGTTCCATCTTAAATGAGTTTTTTTTATTTATTAATGAAGACTCAATTGGGTATGTATATTTGTATAATATAAGAATGGTGTGATGACTTTATTTAACTATAAGACTTTGACAAAAAGCAATTACTGTCTTTAGATGAACATTCCTTGTGCATATGGTTAATTTATAACAGGCATCTTAACATACAGCATCTGAAAATTTGGATAGAAATATTGAAACAAAATATATATATATATATATATATATATATATATATATGTATTGTGGATTCAAATAATTTCTTCATCCTGATCTAATAAAACAATGTGCAGCATTGAGTTTCACCGCTTAACATCTAATGTTTCGAATTTAAGAGGAAAGTTGAGAATGAAGTGATATGACACTAACTTCTGTCCATAGACCATGTTGTGCGGTATAAAGTGTAAACATAAAAAAATCTACTTACATCTTTATTTCTATTCAACTGAGCATCAACTACATCTTGATCAATACTACAAGGCAGGAAGAAATCCACACACTCAAAGAGGCCCTTTGAATCTAAGACTAATCTGTCCTCTCCTATTTCTAAGTTTAGGTCCTTAAGTTCAACCTGCGAATAAAAAAACATTTAAATAATAATATAGAAATATACAAAAATGGCATTTCCTGAGAGTTCAACCTTTTGGTAACAATCCAAGCATTAGCCAATTTACCCATATTTTCTTATAAAGCTACATTGATATTGATGTATGCTTCTTGCAATTTATTTCTTTATTAGATTATTAAAAATTTCCAATAGCTAAAAAAAATATGTGTTTGGGAGATTTCTAAAAATGCTACTACATTCATCTTTTTATATAAATATTTATCTTAATTTTATTAACACATCTTTAATTTATTTCATATAAATACATATATTATTAAAAAAGAATAAGTACATACAGATGCTGGTATCATAAACTCTGCTAATAAATATTTTATTTCCCCAGCAGGTGGCTCCCTTCTTAGTCTATAAATGAATTCCTTCTTAGGTACAGGAACTTGTGGATTATTAGAGGTTGGTTTTTGTATTTCCTCTATCAATGGTCTAATATTTTCTTCACATTTTTTTACATCTCTAATTTGAATTCTGTGAGATTGCAATGTACCAATAGATTTTCTATTTTTAAGTATTGTAAACCTTTGCATATCTAATTCAAATTGATATTTATCTTGTAAGCCTTCAAATACAACTGTTAGGAAAAATGTTTGAAAGAGATCATCTTTTTCTATTTTAGAAAAAAAAACTGGGTTTATTGCAACATCATAAACTGTTGCAGGGGAACCAGATTTATCCTGCTCTGTCCTTCCTTCACCAATACTCATAGGAACTCTGTAACTGGATGGATCTTCAGAATTTAATATTTGCATCAACTCTTCATTACTGATGTCTCTGGGACACGGAATTGCCTCAGTAAGGCAAATGTTAACAAAAACTTTTTTATTATCTGACTTGGTATATGTCTTTACGCAAAATCCTAAAAATAATAATAATTTAGCCAATATATAAATTTTACGAATTTATGCTTAAAACAAGAAAATTGTGTAACCTGGTCTAGGTTTTACAACTTGCGAAGGAACTGTGTGCGCCAGTAATTCATGAAATTCTTGTGCCACGGGATTTTCCTAAAAATATACAAAAAGGGTTCATTTTTTTGTTTAATTTGCATCTTTAATAAACATTTTATATTTACATAAACGAATACCTTAATAATTCTCATACTTTTCTCCAGGATTGTGGGATCAATTTCAAGTGTTACTGATTTTTTCTTCATGATTTATAATGTAAATAATTTGTTTCTATGGTAACTAATTTCGTTTATATTCAATGCAAACAGTTACGGCAGTATAGAAAGCCTATGAAGATGGCATAAATCAAGGAACATACACTATAAATAAATAAAAATAAACTTCTTTCTAGTTTCTAGAAATACAGAAATGTTAAACTCAAATGACATTATGACCTTATGAGATGACAGTTCTGTTCTGTATAATAGTAGTATTAATAATCTGTGCCTTGTGGATGTTATGTTAATGCAATTGACAAATTATGAAAATTATAAAGAAGTAGCAATTAAACATAAGGAAATATTTTATGCCAGTAACCAAACCTTAGCAAGCGTCAACGCTAGAATGCCATTCAAACGACAGCGAGTAATTTTAATGGTATAAATAAATTTTTTACTTAGCTACTATTAAAACAAATGCGATACTTTTCTATTTATTCTCGATGATCTGTGTTGAAAAACTAATACTTGTTCCTTGCTTGTCCGGGTTGGTGACGAGCTCTCACAAACCAAGCCCCACACCTCGTTTTGGTAAATACTTCGGCAAGCATGTAAGCCTACCACAACAGAAAAAATATAGAACTACATTTAATAAGTTTTGTTTTGTTTAAATTTTAATGTGAGCTCTTTTATTTGTAAATATAAATTGCCCCAGGTTCTTGTTATATATGTTAGTTATTAATATACTCATTATTTAAAATAATATTGTATAAATTAAATCATTTCAAAAATTAAAAAAATCAGTTTGACGCTGTATCCGACTCACTGCAGGGTAGGCAGAGTGTTAGCATTCTGTTGCACATATTCCGCCGAATTTTATAGGCATTGCGTGTTGCGAAACTCAACGCCGCGTTTTGCCTAGACACCAGAGCGAAGATATGAAAATATAAATTTAACTAAATATTTTATTTCCTCGAGTGAGGATCGAACTTACAACCAGTCAATTTTGCAGCACATTTTGTGCCCCTACGTTAAGACTTTGTTACAATTTAATATGGCAATAAATAAAATATGCATATATAAAAATAAAATAATATGTTTAAACAAACAAAATAAATAAGATATTTTTTTATAACAAATAAAACGATATACTCGTTTTTCATTAAATTTAATCTTTTATATTAACTTCAATATATAAATACTTTTCAGAATGATTAGCAGATGTCATAGTCATTTCCTCAGCCGTCAGGCGTCAACCGTCGTGTCCGTCATGAGAACTAGGTCGAAATAGTAGTCAATGTCTAATTTTTGTACTATTTCAGTCTTTCTTGGTTTAAATATTCTTATTCGTATTGCAATATTTTGTAAACGAAACTTAAACATGTATTTAATTTCATAAATGTAATAATCGAGTCAGCGTTGGAATAAGCGATCAAAGGTATGGTACGGACAATAATTGTAAAAGTTTGCCATATTTTGTCTTTTAAATTGTAATTTAACTGTCCTTACGTTAATATTAACTGGTTTTTGTAAAGAAGAAATAGCATTCAAGAGACTAATATATATAATATGACGAAAAGTCTAGGCGTATCTTGACTAAGACAAAAATAAATCATTAACTTGTCAGCTGTAGTCAAGTGAATGTAATACGTATGCATAACACTAATCACAAGAAAAGAAAAACATACTATATAATATAACCTTTCTGAAAGTTTTTCAATTGCTCGTATTAAATATATTCTATAGTAAAATATAGATTGAAGTGAAAGTTTCTATTAATATGAATACTACTGTGAAATTGCAGTGAATATGTCACATATTTATTTAAAATCATGAAAACCTTATTAAAAATAAAAAAAAAATCCTATATCATAAAATAAAGTAGCTTATCATTATAAAATTATCTTTACTTCTCTGTTGTATCTGAATATATTATCTGATTAATCCTTCAATAACATAGTATTACATTTTTATATATATTTTTTAAAATATAGGTATTAACATATGGCAGACAAAAATTAAGATGGCTGATAAGCACACTTTGAATTATGATGTGAGGGAGTTGAAATTAGGATCAAGCTTCACAAACAATAAATCATCACAATATCATACAATTAAATGTAAGTATAAATTTTACTGGCTGATTTTTTTCAGTGGTATTTAGTTCTGTCACGCAACACAAAATTTCACCAAATTAAGGCAAAGAGTTAAGGCAGTGGGAAGCTATATATAAAGTATTTAATAATGGAAGTAAAAAAGTTCTTATATTTTTTTGCCAATTAACTTCCACTATTTTTTTTTATAATCCTTTATATGAATTGGCACTTCCTATTATATTAATAAAGTACCAAATATAAATAAAATTGGGAATAGTTGTAATTAATCTAACAATATTTTTAAGTCTATGCTGGAATTCTTATATGCTTGTTACAACTTACTTAGTAACTTCAATTTTTACTTTTTGTAACTCGAAAATTACCGATATATTTTTTTTAAATCATTTTGAAGTATCTCTCTATCTAGTGATGTGATATCTTAGCTTACAAGTAGCTGGGTCGATAAAACAGTACAATCTAGTAACATTTTCAAGTATTCACATCACTTTTGAGGCAGTATTCTGACATG
This sequence comes from Heliconius burneyi, assembly GCA_018247715.1. Classification (NCBI taxonomy): domain Eukaryota; kingdom Metazoa; phylum Arthropoda; class Insecta; order Lepidoptera; family Nymphalidae; genus Heliconius; species Heliconius burneyi. Next base: position 10,244 of record DWGR01001039.1, read on the forward strand.
CAGGAAGGCATTCACATCTTGTAGGCAGACTTAAACAAATTTTCACTGCCCAAAGACAATTGTTAAGAATAGATAGATAATTTGGCAAGAGGACTATTATTAAATATTTTTAACATTTTTAAAGTGTTATTCAATATTAAGGATAGGGAAAGCTCAATAAGATTGAGTCCCTCTATATTATAATTTTTATGTTTTCCATAATATTCTAAATAACCTGTAACAAGTTTATAAGAATCCTGATGTAATTTGGCTAAAATGGATTAGTTCTGTTCTATCCATTTTTTTGTGTTCTAAAATATTTTGTAACTGCGTCACACATAATACAGTATGGGTTAGCATCGTGAAATGAAAAAAAAATCCTATGTCTAAACTGTTGTGTATCTTAATGATTTTTTAAGATATAGGTTTGAAACATTTTTCCCTATATGTTGCTCCCGTAAAAGGAGCACAGACATTTCCATCTAAATATTATAAATAAATAAAGATTGAGCCATGTACATGTGGATTAACAATAATGTCTCTAACAACTAGATTTGTGCAAAATAATATTATAATAAATTCTTAGGCTTTTTATGATCTTTTTTGTCATCTTCACTACTGTCACATCTACTGTCAAGACTCCGTTCTACACTCTTTGCGGAACTCAACGCCGCGATTTGTTTTGTCAGGGCGGAACTATTCATTCCTTCTCCCTTATGGGGACCAAACTAAATCATCGTGTTTTACAGCCTAAATAATAATAACATAATTATATGTAAAATAAACAAGTCAGTTAGGGCTGATTAATAGTAATTTTTTAACCGACTTCTGTAAAAGAAAGACTTTATCAATTCGACTGTATTTTTTTATCTTTGTTGCCTCAGAACTTTTGGCTGGGATTTGAAAACTAATTCTTCCCGTGCGTTCCCATTTTAATTTGGTCCATTTCTGACAATTGGTGGATAACCCACGAAAAAAGTCTTAAATTTGCATTAAGTATATGCGCGACAAATAGATGAATAACTCAACCAACCGATTTCGATGATACTTTTTTATTGGAAAGGATACACTTTAAGAGTTGTTTGATTAGGTCGTCTGACTATAGGATCCGGGAGAAGTCCGTGTTTTTTCTTATGATTAAAAGAAAATTTTGTTTTTCAGATGATTTTAAGCCAGCGTCGGTGGATGTTAACAAAATGGCGACGGTTGATGTTGGGACTAATAATCAAGTGACCGTTACAGTGCCGCATTTAGGTAAAAATGATTGTTTTATACTATATATTAATATGTGAAACAAAAACTTTGTAAACTTAACTAAAATAATAAAAACCGGTAAGCGTGAGTCGGACTTCGAAGGGTTCCCGTACCATTAATGATCCCTTAAACAATTATTTTGTTTTGCTTTTTAGTATTTGTTGTTATAGTGGCAACATAGCCAGATAACATACAGACAGCGGAGTCTTAGTAATAGGTTGCCAGTCCTGTTTTACCTTTTGGGCACGGAACCCTAAAAAAGATATCAAGAACCTTTACTTACTTCTAAATAAGTGAAATTTAGAAATTATTCTGTTCATTTACTATGAATAGAATATATTATTTTAAATATATTTTTTTTCAAAGTTTCTTCATTCTAGACTTTACATAACTATGTGAATTTTTAGGTTGGTAAATGTAGTATAGATTTTTTTCTTAGATTTGATAGATTGATGCCATCACTGGGCATTAAATGACGGTTGTGGGTTGGATTCTCCTTCCTCGCTCACTCGCTTGTCGCTTGTCGGTGACAATCTAAGCACGGCGTTAAGTTTTGTCACTCATTACGCAATGTTTCGAAAATTAAGCGATGACTGAGGAACAGAGTGTTATGACACCTATACTAAAACATAAAAAATTATATGTTTAGATGGAGCAGGAGTACCCCAAACAGTATTTAAAGGAAGCCAACGGCCTTATACAAAAGAATGTGTCCTAATAATAGATAGAGTTACAGGAGAAATCACACTGGAAAAACTTTCGAGTAATATACAAGTAAAGAAAACAAGGTAGGTTTTATCTAATATTTTTAAAAAAGTGTATCTTTATTTAAATATGAGGTTAAAATAATATTTTTGTCTGTTTTGCTTAGTATGAAATTATGTAAAGATAAAGAATAATATTGATTTCTGTTAGACTTTATAGCATAAACCCAAGATAGATACTAGTGAATTGATTTTTTTACAAATATAATAGTTCTTCTCTCTAATCATACTTCTCTTTTCTTACTTCTTTTTTTTCTCTTCAAAAAATAAAAAATAAATCAGCTTCACGCTGTATCCCGGACACAGCAGGGAACATAGTGATAAAACACTTCGTTCCCCACTTTTTGCCAAATTCTGGAGGCATTGCGTGTTGAGTGGCGGAACTCAACGCCGCGCTTTGCCTCGACACCAGAGTGAAGAAATGGAAAAATATACGTTAATAAATATTTCATTTCCTCGAGTTGGTATCGAAACCACAATCGTCGCTTTACAGTCAACTCTTATGCTGCTGCGCAACGATGACCTCTTTTCTTGTGTAGTCATATGAATGATAATGAAAGAAAAAGAACTATATTCTCCATTTTGGTGAGATATTCACTGTGCCGCTGCGATACGACGTCATAAGATTTATATTATGTTAAATATTTTTGAAACGAAATATAACTTAATTGAAATACATTCTATTGTTTATTCATTTGGTGCAACAATAACAACACTTGCACATTTGTTTCTATAAAAAGAAGTGAATGTATGCGGAAAGATTATTTACAAAGTTTAATTACGTAACCTGCCATATGTCAAGAAGTGTAAATATGCCATTGCTGCACAAAAAGAGTGAAAATAAATTTTTTTTTAATACATAAGTATAACAAGTTGTTTATTATCAAAACACCGGTTGGCCGAGTATAGAGCCCAGGCTTGGCATGCTATGGAGTACTACTCCCATTTCTGGACTGGTGCACCCCAGTTTCAACTTGACACATTTAATCTCAAACAACGTAGAACCGTCCGAATCAAAGGGTTTTGCATAGAAATGTCTCTACGCAATGGCTCATGCAATCATGGCTCTGCTGCGGTCTGCCGCCGAATTTTCCTACCGCACAGAACGTCACAAAATCATCATCCACACCACTTGGATATGTGGCACTCCACTACTGTGCGGTTTCGTAGGAACTTTCCACGCGTCACGTCACGTCGATACGACTTGGATTCCTTCAAAAAGTGCGTCTTTCTCAAAGGCCGGCACCGCACTTGTAGCTCTTCTGGTGTTGCGCGGAGTCGTGGGCGGCGGACATCACTTATCATCAGGTTTTCCGTACGCTCGTTTGCTAATAAATATGTTTTTTTAGACAAGAAACAAACCAAAAGTCCAGACCATTGACGCCTGTTACATCAGACTTTACGAACACAACGCAACGTTCAACTTCGCGTACAAGAGTTGCGACAAACAAACGTACTAATAATACAGGTAAAATAGCTCTTACTTTTTGCCTTATAGTATATAACAGGGTCATTTAGTGGCGGAAATCTACGTCGCACTATGTTTTGCGAGTTAGTCAACCGATTTTGATAGTTCTTTTTATTATTTGAAAGCGGGTGTTTCCCATGTGGTCCCATTTTAGTCAATTTTTGTCATTGAAATCCATGAAAAAGTCACATAAGTCTTAAAATTGCATTAAGTATGTGCACGACACATGACTCAAAATCCCGCCAACCGATTTCGATCCTGCTTTTTTATTTTTGAAATTCAAGGGCCGTTTGATAAGAGTTTAGTTAGGTTCTGACTATGGGATCCGGTTGAAGTCGGTTTTTTAATGTAATTTTTCTTTTTATAAAATGTAATATATATAATCTTTATTGCATGTAATAAGATCACAAAGAAATAAATAAAAATGTAAAGATAGTTTATAATGGGGGGCTTATCTCTATAAGAAACCTCTTCCAGCCAATCCATCGAAGTGGATGAGAAGCCAGTTGCGGTGCAGACACAGTTAATGCAATTAAAAATAAAGAAACAAAATAAAAGAAAAAAATAAATAAGATAATATTGAAGACTTATAAGCATAAAACATAGACATAATATATTGATTTTATTATTTATAGGTCCAAGCGGTGTACAAGTGAATACACAAAATCGGTTTAATAATAATGCACCTAAATCACAGAATATGGTCAGATCTCCTACTAGGGTAAAAACATCACCACCGCAAGCACCGTAAGTATTAATTTTTTTTAACTTCATGCTGTATCCCGCATATAGCAGGGTAGGTAGAGGGAACCCGGGAACCTAGTGTTAAGACAATTCTCATTAAGATCTATATAAGATCTCGTATCGGATTTTGTTACCACAATATACAAATTGTTTCATCAAACTTGAATAATTAATATGAGACTTAAATGAAGTTAGTAAAATAATATAAATCAATCTATCTAAACGAGTTACTTAGATCGATAACAAATTTATCATAAAAATATTAGTAGTCTTTTATTGCTTATGCAAAAATTTGCATAAAATTGTGTGTACTTTCAGTATCAGTTACATACTAATAAAAAAAAAAACAAATTCTTTAGAAAAGTATTTAATTTTGGGATATTAAGTGTTGAGTGGAGTGAAAAGTAGATTGGAAGTGGAGTGGAGTGGAAGTGAAATCGAACCCACAACCGTCGCGTTTACAGTCAGATGAATGATCTGCCGCTATGTCGACATGTCTCTTGAATTTTTATTATAAAGTTTATTATGAATTTTTATTATACACATTTGTGGAAAAGGAGAACATCTATATATTAATAGATGAATTTTAAACTTTGTACCCCTTTTTACGAAAATTGTCCGAACTAAGGAGTACGAAATTTGGTTCAGTTATATTTTATACAGAAAGAGCATGACGACAGTTGTAGTTTATATAATAAGAGAAGAGAAGCAGAATGCTATTCTTATAAATAGCACACATTACATTTATAAAATAATAATATACCACAAACTACCAACACACAATTGACCATATACTGTACACATACTCGTACATTTACAATACACTTTTGTATTTATGAATTGGCACACGTTGCTATGGCAACGTGTGCCAATTCAATTGGTCCTCTGCCTGCCTCAATTGGTTTTCTTATTTTAATAGTGATATTTGAAGGAAGTTGTTTAGCCCAGCTTCTATATATTCGAAAGTAAATGATGTATTACTTTTTCTCTTCTTACAGTTGGTCCGGAGGCGGCAACAGTACTCTAGCATCCCTCCCTATGATCGGCTTTGACGAGGCACCTCCCCGCTCTCCCCCAGCCCCACCACCCTATTCCCATAATACCCAAAATAACCATAATCCCCATAATACTCATAATACCCATAATGCCCATAATACACATAATACACATAATACCCACAATGCCCATAATATCCAAAATAACCATAATACTCACCCTCCACAAAGACACGCCCCTATTCAACCTACTCCTCAAGCTTCCCTTCCACCTGTTGCTGTAAGTATATAATTTATATATTTTTCTGATTGCTTTTTTTATCTATAAAGTGTCATTTATTGCGCCAGTTTGCATATATCACAAAAAGTGACGCCGAACTCCGTATATCGAATTTTATGCTCACGACTGTACAATGTACATCCACAAGTTTGCTTCATGTCTGCGTTCACATACTTCATGTCGTGTCAGGCTATTCTTTCTGTGATTTTTTTACGAATTATGTGGACTTCTTTAGGATCTGTGTGGACTTCTTTTAAGTAACGTAATAATTTTTAAGGTACCGGGATATGAATTAGCGCCTCTTGGAAACCGTCCAAGCGCTCTGTTGCCATACGTTCTCATCAAGCTACGTCGAAATTCTTATACGCTTATTACAGCTTATTAATATTGTTAGCATTTGTGTAGGGATTTTTTTTACAACAATGCACCTAATGCACAGAATATGGTTTAGAATTAACATTTGGCGAGGGTTATCAAATATTTTTAACAATTTTTAAAGTCATTCCACATTGTGGAACTACTACTGAAAAGTATTTTTCCTTCCTAAACTATAAAAGAATATTAAAAATTCTTTGATATATTTACACGCGTAATGATCTTTGCGTAAGTTTATTTGAATATTTATGATTTAGCTTCACCCCATATCCCGCATATAGCAGGGTTGATTGGTGGAACTGAACACCGCGCTTTGTCTTGTCACCAGACCGAAGAAATGAAAATAATTTATACCCCCAGATGGGAATAGTACCAACCGTCGAGTATTCACGGTCGTCTCAACTGACGGGCTTCATTATACAACAAATATATTTTTAAATATTATTATTTTTTCAGCAAGCACCACGCCAAGAGGACAGCTCGTCCAGCTCGTCCAGTGACAGTGACAGTGACGACAGCGGCAGTGATAGTGATGACAGCACCTCGCACAATCCGCCCCCGCCGCACCCCGCCCTGCCCTCGCTATCTAACGGTACGTCTTATATTTTACTTTATTTGATACTGCGGCGGCGGTTTTATTTGATAGCAGCATTAATGTCACTGAATAAATACATTTTTTTACTTTTTATGCATTATTTTCTCTATTCACATTATAACTGTGCTAATTTTTATTTTTCTGCGTCCGCAGTATTTAGTAAACATAAATACTTAATTCACTCACACACGAAGTCAAGTACATAGTTCACACTTCAAGTATTAAAAATATTTAGTATTAATGCTCCTATAGATTTTTATTAACCGGCCGAATATATAAAAAAAATTGTAATGTTGCCAATTGTGAAAATTCCGACAATGATAACGCAAAGTTGCTACTTTCTAAGAAGACACTTCCGTATCCCATTATCCGCCGAATTTTAAAGGCATTGCGTGTTGAGTGGCGGAACTGAACTCCGTGCTTTGCCTCGTTACCAGAGTGAGAAAATGGAAATACGCATAGATACCAATAACGTAAAGACTTACTACTACTACAGTGCGGAGGTGTCCCTTTGATAGGTTTATGTGTGCGTGCGTCATCCTTAACAAATGGCGTTTTATATTACAACTATAATTTTATTATTTATTTTGTTTGAAAAAAAAAACTTTCATTTTTGGATTTTTAAAAATTGTATTAGGCTTTTATAGAGTAGTTAAAACTGTGGTACAAATAATATTTGTTTTTAAGGTGTGTCAAACGCAGCGTTATCGGCCGACGTGCTCAACGACGATCTGTGTCTGTCCGAGTCCGGCAGCGATTCCGACTGACCCCCGCACACACAAACGTACACAAAAACACAAACATACACACATACACAAAAACACAAATACGTACATCACGACGATTCCTAGCGAACGATCACTTGGCAAGTGTACTACCTCTTTCTGTTCTTCATCAAATAGCCTTATTGTGTGATAATAGTTTAATAAAGATTAGTGTGATGGATCATTCTAGAACTACAAAATAATGTGTAGTTTGTAACTATTATTTTTAACGCACGTGGATTTTTTACTCTTGCCGTGTACGTATCATTTCGTTTTTCGGCATTCTCGTGTTTTTAAAGTGCGAGAGTGGCTTCACCGTCGCCGTTTCTGACTTGCTTTTTACTATTTGTAAAATATATGAAGAAAGCAAATAAATAAATGAACAAATTAGTCCATTTTACAGCAAGTTTCATTGAGTTCCGTCCGGTTTTCGAG
>DWGR01001040.1:0-17891 GCA_018247715.1 Heliconius burneyi
ACAGGTACTTTATGTTGTTATTAGAATAATAGAATTTAAAAAAATAAGAATTACAATTTAAAATAATATAAATTTCGCAAAATATTGTTATTATTAATTTATACTATGACTAACTGTAATTTTTTTAGTTATGTAGTTTTTTACTTCGGATGAATTAAGAAATAAAAAAGAGCCTATTATGTTTTTTTTTCTACTTTACATTAACTTCACACTTTATCCTTAGTGTGGTAGTCAGAGAGAACAGAGCGCTAAACTCTACGGTCTCTACATACGAGTCTCTCCTCTCTCGTACATCTTTCGACCACTGTCACCAACCTCTTCATATGGGCATATACTCGTATTCTGGTGCTCCTCCTGCTTTTTACGTGACCTTCCTCCAGTATCTTTGATACTGTGTTTTCGAAAGTCAACCGAGGTCTCCTCCCCCTACCTCTCTTACCACTCACTTTTCTATCATTTCTTTTTACATTTTCCATATTTTTTTTTACAATCCGTATATCAAATATAGGTACATATTTCTTTTTGAAACATTCTAGATAAACAAATGTAGGTAATTTTGGAACTGTTTTAATAACTTTAGCTAAATTACAATATTGCTTTTTTTTCAGGTGGCTTCACTGATCTACGTAATAATAATGGTGAGAGATGTAAACGTAAATCGGGATAATAAAGTGTCAGTGTTAAATTGGAGATTGCCGTTCAACGCAGTGCAGTGTTTGGTGCGAAAGCGTGAAGGATGTAAACGGATGATCATATTTCTGATGCTGTTCGTTGGTCTTGGAGATCGAGTGCTGTTATCAGGTAAAAAAATAGCAACAACCTTTAATTTCAACTAAATAAACTTTTCCCATGTAGTATAACCCAACCTTTCGTATTTTGTTTCTGAAAGCTGACATATAAGGCAAATACTATACCAATCACGGCGCAGTAAGACAGCGCCTGTCTTTGAACTCGGTAGCTGTAAGTTCGATGTTTCAGGGGTTTCTGCGCTGATAAGATAGTTTCGGCATTCAACACTCGAATTCAAGCAACACAGACAGAGAAAAAAATATCTTTAAAAAAAATTCCAAATACCTATAATATTAAATAAAACGTGTTATTTTTCTTTTAGTATGATATCCTTATTTTATAAAGGTTGTTCACGTTTTGTTATGTAATATTATCTTTTGTATATTTTTTAAATAAAATAAAATGGTCAAAGTCACGTGTAAAACTCATGTCACGTACAGATGATAAACTATGAATGTATAGAATGTATTAACGTACAATATATTATTAATATATATTAACGTATGGGGAATGGAGTATCTTAACACTAGGTTCTTTCTCTCTGCCTAGCCTGCTGTGTGCGGGATACAGCGTGAAGCTGATTTAATTTTTAATGTACAGGTAAATATACCTACATACTCGTATATATTGTTGATCAAACACAGGCGACGGTATTTTCCTGTCTGCTAAGTTGTATTTGTTAATAACTGTAAGCTACACCAAAGCGCTACAACAAAGTTCAACTAGTGATTGTTGACACAGCATTCAACTTTATCGTACTAGTATCATAAACGTACTGGTTGTGGGTTCGATGCCCACTCGAGGAGATGAAATGTTTATTTAAATATTTCATGCCCTACGGGATACATCGTAAACCTGATTTTGCCTACAATAAAGAAATAACAATATTATAAAATCTAACCAAATTATGTTTCTTTATAACAAATTCTTTATATAATTTCATATAAATTGCCCCCTCCCAACCCTGACACACAAAAATGTCACATTTTTGGCAAAGTTACAAAAACAAAAGTTATTAAAACGCAGTAAAGAATGACACACTCGTATGTAGATGCAAACATACTTCATATAAATATTTAAGTGGCATAAAATGAATCATATAGTCGCATAGTATAACATAAGGCTTGTGCTACATTTATGCATTGCAACTTATATATTTTCATCTTAATAGTAATCAGCGAAGTGAAGGAATGATAATCCTAAATATTTCATTTCTTCTCGTGGGGATTGAACCCACAACCAGTCGCGTTTACAGTCACACACTTGAACTTCTGCGCCACGACTGGTCTCGATATATCGCCTTATAGTACTTCTATACGTAAATTTAAATATATAACTACATATTCACATACATATATTATTTTGTTATTGCACATAGCTTAAGCAAGAAAAAAATGATAGTACATGCGTAAAATGACCACAATGTTTAAATATTATACTAAAATATTTAATAAACAATTTAAATTATTCTTACTAATGAATTCTTATTTTGTTTTTATTACAGCCGAGGTACTACTGGCGTACATGTTCTACAGATATAAGTTTCAATGGGATGACGTCATATTTGGATCTTTCCTTGCTTACAGAAATACTATCAGCTTTATAGGTAAGTATTAATTTTTTTTAATAATTTATTTTAATCTATATGTAGTATAAAATAGCAAGGCCGTTGTGGCGCAGAGGCACAAGGATATGACTGTAACTTTTCAGTTGTGGATTCGATCCCCACTTGGGGGAATGATTTGTTATTTATTAATATTATCAATTTTTCGCGTAGCTGGTACCGAAATAAAGGCCTGGCGTTGAGTTTCGCCATTTGAAAACGCAATCGAAAAGTTGACGGAAAATGAAGTTAGTGTCTTGATACTAGGTACACTTTGCCTACCCTGATATTTGCGGGATAAAGCGTGAAGCTGATTTTAGCATAAAAAAGCAAATACGAGTATAATTGTAGATGATATTTACCTTACATACAATTAACCTAAGGACATAGCAATAACAAGATGAGTTTAATGTAATAAAGTAAACTGTTAAACCTCGAGTGCCATCGCAGTAACCCCATTAATTTCAAAAACTGTAACGTTTTATAGTTTTCACTGCAGTAGAATAATATCTGACAATATGAGGGTACTTACAAATGTGAGATTTCAGACAAAAGAGTATTTCAACCTCTTAAACTTAGAATTTAGTGATTCAAAATTCTACATCTAATAATTTGCCTTTATGTTAATAAGAGATCTTTCATAATATTTTTAACCGACTTCTGTAAGAAAAGGAGGTTATCAATTCGACTGTATTTTTTTAATAATTATATACGGGAAATAATTTATAAATATAAATTTATAAAAATAAAAATATACATAAACTCTGCTGATGGTGGAACAAAGATCGAGGCTGTATGTAAATGTAAAATTTGTCATTTATAAAAATTTATTTAATATATTTTCTTTTCTCAAAGACAACTAAAAAGAGCTTTAATCAGAGTTCAGACAACCATTCTAAGCTTTTGTCTCAATTTCAGGTACAATTATAATTCTTAATTTACTAAAACGACGGATGCGGCTAAGCGATGAAATGGTTGGAGTGCTAAGTTGCGTTTCGTATATGTTCGCGACGTCGTCTCTAATTGCTGCTAGCACTACGCTGGTTGTTTTCTGTAGTGAGTTTGTATTTACATATATTTACAAGCAAATTAAGAAATACAAAGACAATTTAACATTAAATATTATCCTTAATGAGGCCATTGCGGCGCTTTGTCAAAAACATGTGATATAAGACGATTATGGGTTCAATTCCCAGGTTAATAATTTATTTAATATTTTTATTTTACGGAGTGTCTTAAAAGTACGTCCGCTCTTCCTAGCTTGTTATATGCGGGAAGCAGTGTGAAGCTCAAAAAAAAAGAAATCATCGTAAATTTTTATATAAATAAATTTATTATTTGTATAGTAATAAGATTAATTAACATTGTTTCAGTTCCAATCATCGGTATCATATCTCAGGGCTCACAAGTAGTACAGAGGCCGTTGTTGAATAAGCAAATACTGCCGTCAGAACAAGGTAACTCTATACAATTAATGTGTAAAACAATAACTTTTTTATTATATGTAGAGAATAGGGTATTATTATGTAAATTTATAAAAAATGCTAATTATGTCAGTGACGCATATTATTTTTATATTAAAAAATAAACTCTTCGGCTTATTTATTCGAATATGATTTACATCATGATTTCTAATTTTTACAAACAATAGATGTTTTTTAGTTAGGTATTTTAATTGGTTAAAAGATGTATTTATTTTTATCTTAATTTTTTTGCCAATGTTAGAGACGAAAGTAAAAGAAAGGACGGAAACCACAATTATTATACGAGTATGTACAGCCAGGCTTACGAACTGGATAACAGAGAAAACCTAAAAACAAAGGACTTCGATCTCCGCTATCCGCCGGAATTCAAGCCACGATGTGTTGAATAGCGGAGATGAACGCTGCGCTTTCTCTTGTCAGCGTTTCTTTTCTCTGATTCAGATAAAACATACATAAAAAATTGGGGTGAATTGAGAATCTTTTCCTTTTTTAAGTCGGTTGAAAATGAGAACATCCTTTTTATGAAGTTGGTTGAAAAGAAATGCAACGATTGAGGAATCTCAGTTCTGACGACAAGTTTCTTTTGTTTCGATTTCGATGTAATTGACATGATAATGCATTATCTCGTCTAGTCGAGTTTGCTTAGAAATGTCTCATCAAGTACAAAAGTGGTTTTTTTTTATTACTTATCACCAGATCGTTAGGTTGATTCATAAATCGATAGAAGAGCCATACCTCTTTATTGGTTGTCACACCATATCTATTATAGACTTATCGTTTTGTAGTTAATTAAAATCAGACGCATCTGTATAGACTTTTGAGTTTAAATCATCACTTCATGTTTAAAATGTGGTGCTAGGCTTATTTTATTATGAATTGTGAAACCATAACAATGAATAACCAAACCCTCGTATAGTTAGATGGCATCAGGTTCTTTTTAATTTTATAGCAAGATAGTAAATTAAATAATAACAACATCAGAGCTCATTAAGTTTGAGAAAAAATAATAATAAAACATAACTGTAACTTTTAAATTAGATTTTCCATTCTATGTATATCTACTCACAAATTCATTTCTGTTTTAGGTAAAATTTATGGTATTCTAGGTGCTCTAGAATGCGCTACGCAAGCTCTTTCATCGCCGCTCTATTCATTTTTGTATGCAAAAACTGTGTCGATATTTCCCGACGCTTGGCTCGTACCCGGCATAGTTTTGGCCTTATTGCAACTTTTTTCATACTTACTAACTAAAAGATTGCAAAATATAAAGCCAGATGATGGTATACAACAAGAAAAAAATATACACTTGCAAGAAATTAGTGATAAGCAAATTGAAGAAACCAAAGAATTAGATCTTATTGAGAAGAATGAGAAAAGTAAAGATACAAAAAATACTTTACAGTAAAGTTTATTTATACCTATAATCATAATAATTTATAATGAAGTTTATACAAATAGTATTAAAATATATATTTTTATATTACATTTGTTTTATTTTTTTCATTGCTAAATGCTTTCAAGACTAATATATAACAAATTATAATAAATGTAATTTTTAAATGTCATTAATGTATGCAATGTTTTCCATAGGAAAGTTTTCAAGAAAGTTTTGGAGGTTTACTTATCTATATAACTAATATTGTACGTGGTAGAGGTAGGCGCGAGAGCTATAAAAGCGAAATCTCTCTATAATTTATTAAAAGATTTCTAGAACGATTATCAGTTCATTTTTATTATTATTACATTTTTATTATATAACGTGTATTTCGACGGCGGCATTAGTAGGATCTCTTCAAATTTGGTTAGGTAGAGAGAGAGGAGCGCGGACAGTGGAGGTGAATGTGAATGCGCATTTTAGAGGGGCCCCTTAAGTCTACACTTGGGTCGTAAGTCCCAGACACTCTCCAAACTCTTTTCTCTGCAACTCGATGGGCCCGGCACCCGCACGATGAATCCATTGATATCTAAGGAGTTTCTTCTCAATATATCGCTTAAAATATTACTTGCCTCATGACGAGGAAACGAGAAGTTTTTAACAAATTTAATAAATTTCTGCCAAAATAAGTATTAGCCAAATACTCAATGATTATTTAAATCATATTTGTATTTTATATAAAAGAAGAATCACATTATTCTCAACAAAAAAACCAATCCTAATATCATATAAGATACCTAACAAGTTAACCATAACACTGAAACGTAAACACGTAACGCGTTGATTTTCACGCTATGTAATTTTCGTTCTATGAGGCTTTCGATTTGTATCCCTTTGATATGTTGGTAATTTGGTATACTGTACGTGAATATTATTATAATTGAAAAGAGCTCTCTCTCTCTTTCATAGCGTAGACGAACCGCGTAATTTTGTTGTGTTCTGTGTTGTGTTCTGTTCAATTTGCTAGGAAATGAGAGAAAATTAACTATAGGAGTAGTAAAACATTTTGCCCTGGGCCTACCTAAATCTTATGAGATAAATTGAAGGTCATAATAAAAAAACCGTCTTGCTCTAAAACAACTTGTATTTATCCGCTTAACGTAATTAGTACCTTGCAAAATTATAAAAATAGTAATAATTGCAACGACAATAGCTATATTGTAAATCTTTTTTACTTTTTATACTTAAAAATAAACATCATATAAAACTTTTACAATAATATAAACCCAAACATTTACAATCTTTTTTATTGATTTATAATATCTATTAACATTGTTTACATTTAAAAATAAGAAATAATTAGAGCGCAACCAAAGAGATAACACATCAAAGGAGATTATTTTATCCTCAAAATATGTAACTTGTAGCTAAACTTAACACTCGTTGCAATTATTGAATTTGTAGATAACTTTGATAATTGCGAAAATAAGGCTAGCAAATTTTCCAAGATATATAAATAAATCAGCTTCACGCTGTATCCCGCACACAGCAGGGTAGGCGGAGGGAACCTAGTGTTAAGACACTCCGTTCTCTACTTTCTGTCGCATTCTGGAGGCATTGCGTTTTGAGTGGCAGACCTTAACTACGATCTTTGCCTCGGCACGAGGGCGAAGAAATGGAAATATAATCGTAAATAAATATTTCACTTCCTCGAGTGGGGATCGAAACCACAACCGTCGCATTACAGTTGTGCCGCTGCGCTACGAAGGCCTCATTCAACCGGATGAAGAAATTCCTTCATTCTTCTTCACTTAATGCATGAAAAGCGTCCATCGCTCTTAAAGTTAGTCTCTTTGCGCCACGACAGCAGCCACTGTGATGAACATGACTAAAATAAAATATGCTTATCATTGTTTTACATAACATGCATACAATCAGATTATTCACTTTATCACGAATTAAATGCGTGTTGAAGTTTCTTAATATGCATTGCTGGTATATCTACCATTAACAGTATGAAAGACTTCGTACGACCTATATCATTATTATTTTTTTCTAGTGTTAAAAAATTTTGCTCTCTTTCCGTTGAATTCTATAATATGATTTTAAGTTTATAAAACAGAAACACGTGAACGCAGCGTGTGCTATAATAGATAAATAACATATTTATCTCTATATATAATAAAACAGAAAAAATATTTTATCTGTACATTTAATATTTTTGACTGAAATGGATAGAGGGACACTTAAAAAGAAAGTATATAAAGTAATAGAAAGTATTTTTTTTTAATTCTTGTCTGCCTGTATGGTTACGGACATCTCTGAAAATACTGAACGGATTAACTTCAAACTTTCACCAATTGCTTTGTTTTAACTCAAATTAACATCTTAAGTTTGTTTAATCAAAATCGGTTTATTAAAAAAAGTTATCGGCATTTGAATGAACTCAAGGCATGAGTCTGCTGCAAATATAAAATATTTCATATCTTTACTAATATCTTAATTACAGTTATTTTACAAATAATATTATAAATCCTTATTCGAATCAATATATTTAACATTTAAGACTATTTTTACGAGTAAATTAAATTAGTCACTGACATCAACACATATGACTGTCAGTCAATTCTGCTTATTAAACGAAGAATCATGTAGGTCAAGCGGGCGCAGCCGCTAGCAGGCCACTAGTATTCAATATAACTAAACAAGCTTCCACTACACCGCAAGACGCTAGGATATTAGCTGGTGGGGATCAAAAATATATATGTCCGTGAAGTCGAGAAGTACGCATTACTTAGCATTTGACTTAGCTCTCACTTCATATTTATATTTTTGATAGGATTAGATTAATGCTAAACGGACAGCCAGAAACAGGCCAAAACAGCGTTGAAACACAGCAAGCAAAAAAACAACTTAAAAGTAGTCTTTACTTAAATAATTTATTGAATGAAATAATAACTCTGTTGTTGTCTTTCTGTTATGAAATTACATATTATCTAAATACACAACATTAAATTTAAAAAAATATAAAAACAATGGCATGAAGTTAAAAAAGAACAAAATATGGAAAATCACTTGTGTACCGTACCCACGTGTACAGTACCTTAAATTTATCCGCCTTATTAATAAATTTGAATAAAAAATAAATATCGTATGCCCACAGGCAGCCACTTAATGCTTGTATTGCTTCAGGGACAGAGTACCCTCTTCCCTACCCAACCGGTATCGCTGTAAAAGCCAATCGGGCTAACAGCATTAACCTCATGTTCGAAAAAAAAATCGTATGCACGCTTTATGTAAATGCGTCAATTGGTTTTTTCTTTACCTATATTTGTATCAACTTCATCACATTTTTAAATATAGTATATCACGACATGATCAGTTTTGTTCATGCTATTTTTAGACTAAAGTAAAGATATCGGCCATTATCAACACATTTATTGTTCGGAAAATAGATTTAAGAAGGAAATTGACCGTCAGATAATAAAATCTGATAATAAAACAGCATATATATATACTCGTAGCTTCTGAACACATTATGTTTGTAGACTGTTACAGAGCAAAGAACTCAATCACAAGTAATTTTAAGAATCTATATCGTGATTTGTATTCATCAAAAACACAACGTGAGTATTACTTATTTTATTATAAGAAAAAAATCTATAAGTAATAACTGAGCATATTGTAATAGTACAACTGTAAGAGTATTTAATTAAACGTTAATATAAATTAATAAATATTTCTTTTACAGAATGCAACGTCCAGGTACTAATCCAATGATGACCTGCGGACTTCCCACAAGGAAGATTTCAGTTCCGGCGCCCGGAAACTACGGCCCGCCTACGATGAACAACATGGGTCCTTGCTTTGCCCCTGTCCAAACACCGTACCAGCCGAGTCCCTGCTTCATGTCTAGGTCTTCACTAAGAACAGCTTACCCCAACCAAATGTCTCAAGCACCCCGCTACGATCCGTGTTTCAAGTAAGAGCTGCGAGTAAATCATTGGTACCACAACGGAATCTCGTCTTCTTAGTTATTTAGTGATATTACTTGCCCTTTCTTTGCACAAATAGAGAGGCTTCGTTATTTCAGTTAGTGCAGTAAAGTATTAATACTGCGCATAAGTGTAATATCTAAGCACACGTCTATATTTTTGAAATAATTATTTAGCTATATATCTATCAATATGCTTTTGATTTTCTTTATAAATATTCGGATATAAGGCTACTGTGTAACCATAAAATAATTGTAAAATAAATAAATATAAATTTTATATTTCATTTGTGTACTAACACAAACCTTAATAAAGCGATAAATTAGTAAACTAAAATATATGAGTAATTAAATGTTAATTTAAAAATAGAGAATACTACGGCTAGGCAACAATCCAATTATAAGAAAAGACCTCTTTTTACGTTTATTTATGTGAAGAATATGTGTGTAAGTTAATAAATGAACTGTGGAAAGATTAAGAAATATAATTCACTTAATTCATAAAACAGCGATGCGGAACTGATAGAGCTCACCACTGAACTGAGTAATGTGAACTAAGTGAAATAAACTTGTGTCGAAAACGTCTCCTCATGGGGTGAAAGGAACTTGGTTCAATTTAACCCCCTGAAGACACAAATTTGCGCGTTAACCACCCCATTTGTCGTATCGCCAGCCTTTAAAACACTCCTGTTAGTTTGTAAGTACATTTATGTTGACTGCAAAACTTATTTTTATGTTTAGTCCAGTGGCAACATCAAGTTGTTTAGTTAGTTCCTAAAACTGACTGTACTTTGTATAACGTGTTAAATGTGATTGTTCTAAATAAATGTTTATAGTTAAGTTATTTGTGAAAATCATTCATCCAGTATTTTAACAACTACACTTGAAGCCACGCCCAGTATCATCATATTGGGCCTTCACGTTTCGAGTGACTACCAGTATCGTGATCATCTGGAAAGCCAGGTTAAGTTGTTCTCGAAGAAACTGGGGGACTTCAGCACAGCAATACGGTACTTCACACCAAAACACCGATTGGCCCTGGTTTAGCCTCATGTGGAGTACTGTACTCATCCCTACGTCAACCATTTGATTGCATACAACTTAGAACCATTTGCATCATTAGGGACCTATTGATCTGTGAAAGGCATTATACTTTTTATTTGCGTAGAGACTTCTCCTGGCTGTCCGTTCTCTATCGCAATTATTATGGGGAGTGTTCTGAAGAACTATTTGACCTCTTACCTGCTGCCGTATTTTCTAACCGCATAGCGTACTGTGAGACAAAATTCGGCCTGTCACGTATGACAAGCTAAAATGTCATCCACACCAACCGGATACGTGGCACTCCACTACTGTGCGGTTTTGTAGGAACTTTCTTCCACGTGCTAAGGAACTGTGGAATGGCCTACCTGCGGCATTATTGAGTACCTTCATAAAGCACGTCTATCTTTTGGAAGCACACCTGTAGCTCCTCTCGTATTGAACGGAGTCATGGACGAAGGTGATCACTTACCATTAGGTGACCCAAACGCTCGTTTGCTTGTGTGCTCTTTTGTTTTGTTTGTGGCAGGATGAGTTTTTGGTAAATGAATGAACGAATTTTAGAGTTTTTTAAACAAAAAAATAAAAACAAGTGATGAAGACGAGCACACAATACCAAATACCAAAAATAATATTATGAATTCTGCTGATGAAAGTGTTTCTTCCGGAAATGATGACAACGCTTCTCCTTGTCCTAAAATATCTTATATTGTTTCTGGCACAATATTTTTCCTATAAGTGGTTCGATAGCAGATAGATCATTTTCTACGTTAAGACATGTAAAATTTGGTTGAGATCAAACATGTTAGAAGAGAAGCTGACAACTTGAAATCTTTTTAATACTCATCCAGAGACAGCGCTAAGTATCTCAAATATTGCCGATTTGCTATTAAAAATAACGGACTGCCTCGTGAAGATATACATTTTATAATATGTGTAATAAAATAATAATAAAATTGTGTTTGGTCTAACTTATATGACATATTATGATATTAGTGACCTCCTCAAAATTTTAGGCTGCGACCGCGCCTGCTTCGTCGTCTATGTTCCTTGTACGTACTTCGCCAAGAACAAAGCTTGGAATAAAAAAATCTCAATTTACACTCGTTACACAATGTTTAAAACATTAATACTTATATGATTAGTAATTATTGCTGTCACATACTTATTTCATTCAATTTCACAATCCTGGCGTGATTTATTTCGTTTTGAAATAATAAATCTACGTAAAATACTAAATACACTACTGAATAGATTTAATCATTTAATTATTTATCGATCAATTTGCTTACTTATCAATGATAAGTCAGCATTTAATTACTGTTTTAAAGCTAACGATGTCGAAATGAATCACCACTATGTTAAGACATGTTTTTAATAAAAGCAGGATGGGCGGAGACATCCTAGACAAAATACTACGTTCTTGTCTTCGCCCGGATTCGATACATTGCGTTTTGAGAGGTGGTAGTCAATGTCAGAATGCCTTGCCCGGGCGGGCAAATGTCAATAAATCAAGTCAATGTCAACTGGCCCAACTCTTGCAAATCATTGCGTTTACAGTCTTGCGCAATTTTACTGCATCACAAATCTAATATTTGTTATATATTTATTTTAAACTAGCGACCCTATAACCCCATTCTAATAATATTATCATTTTAAAGTCTATAAATTATTTTGCCAAAATACTCGTACAGTGAGAAGTGGGTTAATCTGTGCATTAATGCACTGAGAAACCAAGAAAGTCAATGTTTTGTATTTTATTACGATACGTCGATAAATGCCGCTAATTATAGATTTCCTCAATTATCTTTCATATACAGACAGATAAAGATGTAAAGATTACATTTTAAAAGATAATAAAAAGAGAGAGAAAACTGTTGAGAGTCTTGCCGGTTCTTCTGAGGCGGCAAAGGCTTCATATATGACTGAAATTTCAATATAAATATTGCATTCTAATTTAATTGAATAAAAATAGATTTTTACAAGTTTTGACTTCTGGTGGACAAAATATAATATTAGTACCCCAATTTGTTTCTGCTACTGAGTCTTTGTTTTAAAGGTGAGTTTATTAATTTTATTAAAAAAGGTAAAGTTAATAAAGCTTTTTCTAGTTTTTAATTTTTTTTTATGGGACAAGGACGTTCCCGAGTGTTCGAGTCCCCTAAAGGTAATTAAGTGATCACCGGCGCCCACGACCCCGTGTAACACCAGAGGAGATACAAGTGCGTTGGCGGCCTTTAAGGTGGAGTTAGACGCGCTTTTCCAGGTCGATATGACATGGGTACCTTCACCCATGTCATGTCGACCTGGAAACACTGCCGCGGGTAGGCCATTCCACAATTCCGTGGGGCGTGGAAGGAAATTCCTACGAAACCGCTGATTGATTTCGGCCCGAATGAGGTTTAGATGGTCGCATTAGCATTGTGAAACCACTATTTCAGTTCAGCTTTATTAATCTTCGATTCAAAGCCGTCGTGACGCAGTGGTACAAGAGTGTGACTGTAATGCGACGGTGGGTTCGATCCCCATTCGAGGAAGTGAAATATTTATTTATCTTTATAGTTCCATTCTTCGTTCTGGTGTCGAGACAAAGCGCGGCATTGAATTCTGCCACTCAGCACGCAATGCCTCCAGAATTCGTTAGAAAGAGGGGAACAGAGTGTCTTAACGGATACAGCGAGAAGCTGATTTATTAATCTTATTTAGAAAAACACGAGGAAATCTAACAATTTTATTGCTTAAAATAGTTGAATAGATATAATACTATAAGTGATGACGCTAACTATAGTCCCGAGTGCAGTTGAGTAATTCAGACGGTAAAGGTTGCACGCGGTGTACTGCAAGTTATTCCCATTCACCACCAACCTGAATGTTTGCAAGGCTTCCTTTGTCGGTTGATCTGAAAGTTGCAAAAATAAAAATAAGTTCAAACTTATCTACAATTTTACACAAGAATATTGTGTTCTTATTATAAAATCTAACTGATAGATGTCCGTACATGGAAGATAAAAAGAATTTTTTTATTGGTGGTATTTAATAACGTCATAGAACCACAAATACTCGTATTTATTATCACTTTATGTTACGTTTTTCTGTTTATTTGTTTGTTTTTTTACGCTAATCTCAAAAACGGATTAACAGATTTTATTGCAGTTTTCACTATTGTATTTGGTATACTCTCCTTGGCCTTTAATGTTTATTTTAGTTCAATCGGCTTGCAAACAAAGTTAACATATACTATTTACTGAAAATTGCTCAACAAAATTGCTATAAAAATTTTATGGAATTGGCTAAAACTTTACTATTCAATATCGTCAAGATATTGTAATGAATGAAAATGATATTATTACTAGAAAACAAAAGTAATGCTGTATAAATTAATTATTATGTAGTTGAAGCGGGTGAAGCTGCTGGTACGTAGTTCAGCTGCTCTTCATGGTGAACCTTAACAGCATAAACAGTCTTATTATGTACCCATTTTTCTAATTTCTGTATAAGCTGATAAGCCAAGCTATCCCCGCGTGCTTTACAACAGATTGAAACTTAAATGATTTGGAAATAAAGGTTGTGATATGGAAATATGTAAATACTAATACGTAATAATAAAGTTTTAAGTAATTAATTACTATGTAAAAAGTGATATAATTGAGTTTTATTACGGCTATTGGCTCCTACTCTAGACTATATTTTTAAGAATTTATAACCGTATCAATGCACCTTAAGGCTTCTTGTCTGGCAATAGTTTAATGTAAGTTCAAATATTGTATTTTTTATATTTAAAATATTTTATGTACTATGTATATATATATTAATTTCAGGAACTTGTTCACAAACGTAAAACATTGTTCACAAATTATTAATTTTTAGTACTGTAGTATACATTACACTTACCACATCTAAAATCGATTAGGTTCTTTATTATAAAGACTTTAATTAAATCCACTTGCTGTCTTATTTGGTTGTCTATATAGCAACCCATGGAAAACCACACAAATACTTGTACGCCCTTCAGTATATCCAGCCATGGTTGTTTCGTCTGTATATTAATATTAATAATAAGGAACGCTTGGAAATATCGAGTTGAAGTTCAAACCATATACTTAGATTCCCTTGATTTCCTGAAAAACTCGCATCCACATTTATGTTACTTAAAAAAGAAAGATGGGGCCGTTTATATCGCATAAACGCGTATTTCAACACTATAAAGGGATTTAAAATTAATGGGATACTTCTGGTTGACCTAAAATTAAGAAATTTGCCAGCTAGCAGGTAGTACTAGTTTAGGAAAAAATCTGAAAAACTATAAATTACTGAAAATTATACAATAACCTTAAAAGAATGCAGATATCAGTTCTAAGGGCTAGGCTAAGCTTGAATTTCAGAAAAAGCTCGAGCTTTAGATACTGAAAAAAGAAAACATTTACCTCTCCATTAGTAATCAATGTCGCTGCCGTAACTGAACTCGTAAACATTGTCCAAATCAAAAGTAAAATCTACAAATGTTGATAATGTTAATTATATAATTGTAACCTTGAAGTTAATTTAAAAATTAAATTACTAAACTATTCTCTTACCTCTACTCCGTGACAATTTTCCAGTAACAGATTGGCCGTACTCAACTCGTCATATATTTCATAGTAAATTTTCAAATTCATTCTTTTAGAGTTTGACTTCATATCAATAAAATATATTTTAGGATTAAAAAAGTAGAATAAATTACGTTTCAGTGGCTTAGTATCTTCTAAGAAAATGCTGGTGTTGGCTCCAGTGGTCGATCTTAATCTTTCTAACAAATCGCCGTTAATAAATCTCAAAACTGATAATATCAAACACAAATGCACCAAGAAATGAAAAAATGATAAAAATAATGGTGTTCTTATTATTATAACTAACGGTGGATCATCGAACATGATTTCCAAAATTATTAAAATAATAAATACAGCGCCATTCATCAATATAAATATATATAATTTTTGACAAATCATTTTTCCGCTTTTGTTACTTAATTTTATTAATGCAAATATAGTATTAAAAGTTTGATAAAGCTTTCTGTACATATCTTCTTTATACATGTTATTTATTACAATAAGTATATTTACAATCAGATTGTTAATATCCGAAAGCTCGTCTAAATTACTTTTAATATCGAATTGAAGGTGGAAATTAATTAGAAAAAGATGGGACAGTAAAGAAAATAAAACAATTATGATTGACCAAATCTTGCTCCATGTTGGTATTGTTGATTGTTTTCCAGTAATAATGAAAGGCTTTCTTAATCCAAAAATACTTGAAAACCAATTGAAAACGCGAAAATATTTATAAAACATTTTAGACATGTGTTTCGAAATTCTTAAATATAATACGATAGGTGCGCCTTAATGTTTTATAACGCAATCACGCAAAGTGAATAAAAACATAATTACTAATATCCAGTAATCAATAGGAACAATATGTTATTAACAAGAAAGTAATTGGTGTTATTAATAACTATACAGGTATAATTAAAGAGAATTAATACAATATTAGCACTATCTTTTTCCATGTTTTTTGTAGCTTCATTCTATATTGTTAGGTAGGTAGAAGAAACCTAGTGGTAAGACACTCCGTTTCCCATTGACACTTTCGTTTCATACTTTCGCCGAATTCTAGAAGGATTGCGTAGAGCAAGGAAATGAACATATGAAATATTTCAAAGCCTCCGAATAGAAACTACAAGCGTTGTGTTTAAAATCACATGCTTGTGCTCCTACGCCATGACTCGCTTCAATATTATGTGTTGAAGATCAACTTTCTTAATTACAACCTTTTATCATTATTGTATCACCCATTTATAATTAATAGAACGCAGATGCGTTTGCACTTTGCAGGTAGCATACCTTATTCTTTATTTTATCTGTGATTCTTTTTCTCGTATTTGTCATTATATGAATAATTTCGTCTTAAATTCGATCTGCTAAGCTGACTTTTTTTTAAAACGAATCTCAGAACAACTATAGTATTATAGATTAGAAGTATGAAAATTTATATATTTTTGGCTTTTAATCATTTTTGCTAATAACACATTATAGGTGCATATTTTATCAAGCTTAACAATAATCGATACAATGCAACTTACCAACAACGATACCTACAACCTTACGTTCGATTTGTCTCTAAGCTTGGTTAATATAATTTAAAATATAAACTTCATTCTGAACACAGAATGAAATTAAATTAGATTTATTAGCGTGAAGCTGTCACGCTGTATCCCGCATACAGCAGAAGGAATCTAGTGTTAAGACACTCCGTTCCCCACTTTCTGCCGAATCCTAGACCTATTGCGTATTAAGTGGCAAAGCTCAACGCCGCACTCTGCTTTGACACCAGAGCGAAGACATAGAAATATAAACGCAAGTAAATATTTCATATCCTCGAGTGGGGATCGACCCACAACCGTCGCGTTACAGTCACACCCTTGTGCCGCTGCTCCACGACGGCCTCTGGGGTTAAGCATTTAAACAAAGCCAGATTTAAATTAATTTCTACAACAATATATGAAATATATGTAAATTAATTGTATGTAAATGTTATTATTATTAAGAATGTCTGAATGACACATTAAAATCGTTAATATTGTGCATTATCTGTATAAAAATGGCTTATCTAATCATCTTTGCGACTGATATAAATAATACCTTTGTGAATCGCTAGTGTTGTTTAAAGATAAACATTTTTCTCTGTTCATTGAAATTGATACACTCTTTTCATATCGGTGGTTACTTTCTATTGTTTTAATTAATTATTTCCAATGGCAAGTAAGTAAAAATTATATTTTTTGTATTGAAAGCTTTAAGCGGTATTAATAATATGCATTTAACACAAATTCGTTTGTGTATTATATTTTATATAATGTATGAGTAGATTCAAATTGCTCACTAATTGTTTACAATCCATACAATTGATGAATTGATTTGTGTCGTATCCAGATCCCCCACCTAGCGGACCACCGCCGTACTATGGCTACCCTCCACACCCGAGTGTCCCTGCTGCCCCGGGCGCGTTCGCGTACGTACCTGCCCCTGTGATGATGCCAATGTACCCACAAGAGCAAGGGCCCTCGCAACCTACATACGTTACAAACTTTATATATCCGCCCCAACCGATACCTGAACCCGTACAAGTTGTTGAACGTAAGTACTAAGAGGAGTTTTTATGTGAAACTCCTTAACTTTACTCGTACATATATACAAATTCTTATTTTATGAATAAAGCATTACAGTTTTATTTAGAGTTAATTGTTAATGTTAGTGATAGCTTGTATTACTTAAAAGCTAGAAGACTTTGAAAGTATGTTATGTAGAGACCTATAATAGAAAACATTTACAAGTTTTAAAAGTGATTATTTTTTATTTACAGAACCGGAAGTTACATTTACTCCGGAACTTATAGACTGGTTGCCTTCGACGCCAGCGAATGCTGCATCACTATATGGTAGAGCATACATAGGAGGTAGAGAGGGCTGGGACAACAGCCCATTGTGGATTATTAGAGCGCACCACAGTGGCAATTTAGTGCCGGGGAAACTAGCGATTAAACATAAAGCTGCTTATGTACCTTTCGCTGGGA
>DWGR01001041.1:0-17884 GCA_018247715.1 Heliconius burneyi
TAAATATATAAATTACATATATTAAATAAACCATAAATATAAATAATAGTTTCCTAGAGACAATATGCTCTCACAGATCCTCTCTGCTGAGGTCGTGATACTAGGCGATTTCAATGCGCACAATACCTTGTCTTGTCTTGGGTCACGCACCACCAACCACGCGGGGACTGACGCGCATGCAGGGGAATTTGACCTTTTTTGAGTCGTCTATGCGACTCCCGGAAGTGGACAACCACAATACCTCCTTATTGGGCCTTCTGCTGACTTCACATTGGAAACAGTACCAGGTAGTCGTCGATCCTCCTTTGGGATCTTCAGACCACTGCCTGGTACGGAGTTCCGTGCCCATTAAGCGCGGCAGTTGTAGAACACCCGCAACTCGTCGCGTTTGGCACTAAGTCAGCAGATTAAAATGGGATGCGCACTTTTCATCTTATTCCTGGGGTCCGGTTTCTTCTCTTCTGATGATCCTTGTTGCCGCTGCTGTTGCCGACGTGGTTCTATGGGGCATGGAACTTTATACGTCTACTTGGTACGTCTTGTAAACTTGCTGCCCTTAGCAAACGCGAGGCATATCAAATCTAGGGCGAGGCACTGGTTACTAAGGATCCGAAGGTGAAAGCCTCAAAAAGAAAGTATAAACGAGCCCCGAGGTTCTTTAAATGGTTTGCCATTTAAAGCAAAATCAAAGTATATCACCAAAATCGGCGAGAAATTTGAGAGCTACCCGAAGCTAGAAATCATCAATTATAAACGCTCTCCAAGACACTTTTTTTTTTCGTGAGGAAATCCTGTTACGGATACCGGCCCGAGTGGGGAGTCAGGCGGGTTATGTGGGACTCGCGGACCGAGATTGGCGAGAGCCGTCCGAATACCCACTAAAACCTCACGGTGCTCCTCCTAGACCGCCACTGGCCGCGAGACGCGGGGACTATTGAGTCTTCCGCGAAACGCGGCGGCGGGAGCCTGCAAGGCATGTCGCGGAGTCAAGGGTGTGTGGGCACCCTCGACGGCCTGCTTGCGTAGCGGACGGATAGCGCGTGGGAGCAACCTGCGCGCGCCTACTCAGGCCAGGTTAGTAGGTGGCCAGCTTCCCCAAGCTGACCGCCCGCTGGCACATTAGGGCGGAAGGCGGCGATCGTGTGCCGCCCTCCGGCGACCCGGTCTCTTACAGCGGATGGTGAGTTCGGCAGAAGCCTCCCTCGCCCGTTCCGCCGACTTCTTCACGAGCACCACTGAAAGACACACTTTAAGCCAACCTTCAACAACTTTAGCCAACCTTCGCTTCCGCCATTACGCACAGGGAATGACATCTTGGTCCATACGGCGAAAGAAAAAGTCGATCTCCTGGGCGCTGTCTTTGCCTCGAACTTGACATTTGATGACCAAGGAATACGACACCGACCATTTCATAGCGGCAGAGCTCGATACTGAGGTTTAGTTCAACCAAAAAGCTGACAGGCGAGCTCTCTGGACATCCACAAATCGAGCGGGGGAGGATGGCATCTCTCCTTTAGTCCTCCAATCGTTTGCTCCTGAGCTGAACACATGCTCATAAACGCTGGCGTTCCCCAAGGCTGTGTGCTGCCTCCTACGATGTTTCTTCTGCATATCAATGACATGTTAGAGGATTCTAGCATTCGTTGCTGTGCAGATGATAATATAGTGGACGCTATTTTCTCTGTCCGCACAAGTCTTTCTCGGGAAAACGTCGACCAACGCCGAAACAAACTTGTATATTCAGGGATACCTAGCCTTCGGGAATGTTTTTTCATGGGGTGAAAACAACTTGGTTCAATTCAATCCCAAGAAAACATAAGCTTGCAGGCTTACCACAAAATAAGCCCCATATTGTGTAAAACCAATCTTCCAAAACATTTCCTTTACAGCGGCGCCCTGTATTAGCACATAGTGACAGAGTTTTAGTTTTTCAAATGACGGCCAGTATAGCAAGGCCAAGTTCGTCTCAAAGAAACTGGGGGTCACCAACAGACAGTACTTCTCGCCAAAACACCCATTGGCCTTGTAAAGGCCACAGATTCAGCCTTATATGGAATACTGTTTGTGTCTCTGGGCTGGTTGGTGTATTCCAGCATAAACATGATCCATTTAATCACAACAGGGCTTGACAAATTGGCTTTGCATAGAGATGTCTCCTGACTGTGCATTCTCTACCGCATTTATCATGGGGAGTGTTCTGGAGAATTTTTGACCTGTTACCTATTTGTTACCATAAAAATCATTTACTCTCTCTGAACAAGCTAGAGTGCAACATTAAGTGCTGATCAATCTAGTATATCTTGCAATAATAAGAATGTATATCTTGCAATGAAGCAGAAAGTGACGAATGCTTTGGCACTTTATTCCCTCTATGTATTCTATTGTACAAGTAAAAAGTAATGACTAAACAAACTAAAAGCATTTAAAATAAGGAATATAAAACAAAATCATACCACCATCTTTGATCCTATGACATTTGAAAGCATATTTCTTTTTCTGCACCTCAGGGTTACTATCCAAATATTCCACGGCCACTCTACCCTCTATTGAACTTAGGACATAACCTTGCTTGTTAGGAAACACTCTGATACATCTTGTTTGGTACTTGAGTGATGATTCTCTCCTTTGATTGACATGGCCCATATTACGTACATCCCATACAAATATTTTACGTCCCGATGTACCTACTACAAACTTTTCACCTACTATGCTCATTGTATAAACCTGAAATAAATAGTTTACATATATTATACAAATAGAAAATAATAATTCTCTATTTTTACATATATATAATATTCCTTCAAAAATTATATTGCATACAAAAATTTACATGTGTCAAAAACAAAGAAAAATATACCAAAAGTTATATTTTTACTATTTCATTAAAGCTGCTAATTAAAAAAAGTACAATCAAACAAACTAATTAGCTTTATAATAATTAAACATACCCTTTCATTTCCTTGATTATAAGTACCAACACAATTAGGCACTCTGCTGTCCCACATTTTCACAGTACCATCCCAACTGCCAGTCAATACAGCATTGACTTCGTTTGCAAATTCTACACATCTTATTGCGCCTTTGTGTTCACCCAAAATTGTTTCACTGTTAGCATTTAAGTCAAACATCTTAAGTGTTTGGTCCAGGCCTCCACTATATGAATGGACAGCATCCTGTAAAATTTATGGTATAAATCAAAATAAAACAGCATCACACTGTATCCCGCATGCAGCAGGACAAGCAGAGGGAACCTGGTGTTAAGAGAATCCATTCCCCACTTTCTGCTGGAGGCATTGCGTGTTGAGTGGCAATACTCAAAGCCACGCTTTGATTCGACAGCAGAACGAAACAATGGAAATATAAATGTAAATAAATATTTCACTTCCTCGAGTGGGGATCGAACACACAATAGTCGCGTTACAGTCACACCATTGTGCCGCTTCGCCACGACGACCTCAAATCATGGTATACTTTTTATTAAATTAACAAAAGTGATAGCTTATCAAATAAAGTATATACTCTATGTACTATATTTTTTTAGAACAATGAGTAAATAATTTTTAAGAGGTTATAAACATTTAGATATAAACAAACTTACTCTAAAGCAAACGTCAAGTACTGGAAGTTCATGATTGTATTTATGTCTTTCAATATTAGCCGTCACATCATACAATCTCACAGAACAATCCCATGAAGAAACTAATAGAAATTGATTTGATTTTGGTGCGAACTTTACACTAGATATAGCGTCCTCTGGAAGACTTTTTAATTTGAATTCAGTGCGGGACTCCGCCACCCGCGTTACAGTCATTGTGGAAGCAATTTTGTTGGTTATTTACAAACTAAGACAAAATGAAAAGGATCACTATTTGAAAATATACTTGCAAACTATTATTTATGTCAAAAGAGCGGGGCTACTACAGATAAAAATAAAAGGAGAGGTTAGAGGTTAACTACATAGGTAAGAAATTAACACAGCTTTTATTTGAATTAAAGCCTACAAAATATTTCTTTATTACCATGTACTCTAAGGACATACCTATGAATTGAATGTATTTTATATAGACTATAGAATAGATATTAACTATAAAATTTTACGTAGTTAATATTTTAATTACTTGTTAGACTGTGTTTTGATTTTAAAATTATAACCTTAATTCATATTTAAAAAAATGTGGCGGCATCTACATCAATATTAATTATAAAGTAAGACCGTCGTGGCACTTGTTATAACCTCCATCCAGTCCATAAAAGTGGTGTCCCCAAAAAGGAGGGGATTAAAAATCCCCTCCTTTTTCCTACCATCCCTTTCTACCTATCCTTACCCCTTTTCTATCTGTCCTTGGGAAAAACCGGGGAAAGAGGAATTTTTTCCCCGGTTTTTCCCCACACAGGGATTTTGGAGGTCGTCATAGTCGCTCCTTATAAAAAGCGCCATCCGCCGCTACCATGGAACGAAAAAGTAAAAAACTGGGTACAGCTAGGGCGTCGCCGCTAAACGACGCGCAGGCACATCGCCCTACCCCTGTGACAAGTGGGCAAGGGCTACCGTGTCATGTACGGGCACGGCTAAAGACGCAAGTACGGAAATTCCGCTTTGCAACGTGGAATATTGGCTCTCTAACCGGATGATGCAGGGAACTCGCAGATGTACTCACGAGACGTCGGGTCCAGTGTGCTTTCCTCCAGGAAACTTGCTAGAAGGGCAATAAGTCCCGTAACATCGGGCAGGGTTATCGGCTTATATACACTGGGTCACCTTCAGGTAGAAACGGTGTGGCGGTAGTGCTTTCTGAAGAGCTTCAGTATGGGCTTCTTGAAGTTGACCGTCGCTCCGACCGCTTGATGTGGGTAAGGGTAGTGATTGAGGGTGTTCGCACAAATTTTATCAGTGCTTATGCTCCCCAGGTGAAATGTAATGCGGCGGCTAAGGAGACATTTTGTAGGGGTTCTACTTGCTGTACCGTCTACCAAAATGATCTTAGTTGGGTGGGACTTGAACGGTCACGTCGGTAAGGCTGCTGAGCCGTATGAACGTGTTTACGGGGTTTTTGGGCACGGTCTTTGCAATACAGAGGGAGAAAGTGTTCTGAGAACCTGTATTGCGTCTTATTTGGCCGCCGTGAATACATTCTTCCAAAAGAATCCTCAGCACCTTATCACGGGTCCCACTCAACTCAAATTGACTACTTACTGACCAGACGATGTCGTATGGGCAGGATAAGTAATTGTAAGGTCATTCCAGGCGAAAGCCTAACGGCCCAACATCGCCTTCTTGTCATGCACTTTAACGTCACTCCGAAGAAGAAAGTAGCCGAGAAACGTAGGCCTCGGATCAAGTGATGGTTGCTGAATGGACCAATGCAGACCAGTCGGTCCGGTCCTGGCAGAAGTGAAAAGTCATAATCTTTCGACTGACACCGAAACTGCTCAGGATGCTTGGGATCGTGCTCAGTCGGCAATCATTGCGGCGGGCAGGCGAATTCTTGGCCGTTGTAGTTTCTAGGGGAGGGCGTATCATCGGCAGGGAGACATGGTGGTGGGATGACAATGTGCCAGCCAGTAAAAGAGCTGTAGCCAGAGCCCGCAGTGAGAGTTTGTTACTATTGTTTGATAAACTTGAAACTTTGGAGGGGCAGAGGCTCATTTACAAGCTGGCGTACATTCCCGGGATGAAGCGACGCAAGATATCACAAAATGTCTTTGCGTCAGGGATTCTCAGGGCACGCTGCTCTGTAGTCATGTCTCTGTGAAGGAGAGGTGGAGAAGCTACTCTCAGGAGTTGCTGAATACCTTGGAATTATTGCCCCAATAACCCTTGACGAAACTCGTAATTGCCTTCGAATACAGCTTGAAGCTAAAAAAAGTTTATTGCAATATATCATCAAATCATAATATATCAAATAGATAAATAAAAAAAATTTTAAAAATCATTTATATTAAGTTTTTTGAATTAAATATTTTTTGTTGTGTATGACAGCAATAAATATTTCATATAGCTTAATTTCGAACGCACTTTTATAATTGACATGTTTGTGATGAGGTGTGAGTAGAAAGATCCTCGTCTCAGTGAAATAGATTCACGTAAATCATCAGTTGCATAGAGTTTGGTGATGCTGTGTTTGTAGTTTTGTTAAAAGTGCAGTTAAATTAACGAATAAAATATATTGATGCCTAAATATAAATGGCCATAAATGAGAAGACGAAACCACCGCGCACATAAGTCGATTCCTATTGGATCGAATGGATTGATCAACACATAAACTAACGATGCAAACCAATCTTAAAACTAAAGAAATGTTTATAGTCAGAGCATTAGAAAAAATATTAGCTGATAAGGATATTAAAAGGTCCTATCACAGTCAGTTAAAGAAGTCTTGCGAAGTAGCCCTAGGTAAGGCCATCTTGACACCCATAAAATATAACATTGCAACTTTATTAATTTGTTGTCGTATTTTTTCTAATTAACTTATGTTTAATTTTTTTGAGATTGTTAAAAGTTTATGTGAACTATTTTGTGACCTTGAGATTTGTATGGAGGGGATGTCTCTACATATTATTGACGTTATTTTGCATAATAATCAAGTGCTAGCAGTCATTCATTCATAAATCACTTTCAATTCTCTCAGTGAAGCATAACATTCTATTTTCTGAAAAAACTTTATTGATTATATGTTGCAAAAAACTAACAGATTATGAAATACAAAATAGAAAGGACATTAGTTAACTAAGTTACAGTGTCATGTAAATAAACAATACTTAATAATTAAAATAATAGCAAAGTATTAAATTTTTATGCTAATTTTGTTGCAGAGGAAATAAAGGCGGAATTAAAAAATGGAGGCCAATTGGAGGCTACTGAAAGTCCAACTTCAGGCACTCTCCCTTTACCTAAAAATGATTCATCTAACATCATTACAGCAGAAAAATATTTCCTCCCCTTTGAATTGGCTTGTCAGAGCAAGGCATCCAGGATAGTTGTGACAGCTCTTGACTGTCTCCAAAAACTAATAGCCTATGGCCATTTGACTGGAAACATTCCTGATTCTACGACACCAAGAAAGCTTTTAATTGATAGAATTGTTGAAACTATTTGTAGTTGTTTCAATGGCCCCCAAACAGACGAAGGAGTCCAACTCCAAATAATCAAAGCCCTCCTAACTGTGATAACGAGTCAACATGTCGAAGTCCATGAAGGAACTGTGCTCCTTGCTGTCCGTACCTGTTACAATATTTATTTAGCCAGTAAAAATCTTATCAATCAAACTACGGCTAGAGCTACTTTGACGCAAATGCTAAATGTGATATTTACTAAAATGGAAAACCAAGCATTAGAATCTGAATCTACACCAAACTCTCACCCTGAAAGTCATAAAATTCCAAACGGTAATATACCTACAGAAGAAACTCAAGTAAATGAAAGCAGTAAAGAAATGACACCAAATGAAGAAGAAATAGATGAAGTGGTAGAAGCAAAAATAATTGCTAAACAAATAGTTGATTCAGTCATAGATAATGCTATTAGTATTGCATCAAAAAAAGCTGCTACAGAAATGAGTCAAAATCTTCCTGAGAACAATGAAAACCCATCTGACTCACAAGATAGTGGTAGTATTTCACAAGAGAGCAATGGACAAGTAAATATTGATACAACAATGACAAGGATACCTTCACAAGAAAGTGTTGATGTTGCATCAGAAAATGATAATTCTGTTACAGCTAAATTCACTCATGTCCTTCAGAAAGATGCTTTCCTTGTTTTTCGAGCTCTATGCAAACTTTCAATGAAACCTCTGCCTGATGGTGCACCGGATCCTAAGTCCCACGAGCTGAGGTCAAAAATACTGTCTTTACATTTACTCCTGTCTATCCTTCAAAATGCGGGACCTGTGTTTAGAAATAATGAAATGTTTATAACAGCTATTAAGCAATACCTGTGTGTTGCCTTGTCCAAGAATGGCGTCAGTTCTGTGCCCGAAGTTTTTGAGCTTTCTCTTGCAATTTTTTTAGCTTTATTGCAAAACTTCAAAGTCCATCTCAAAAAACAGATTGAAGTATTCTTTAAAGAAATTTTTATGAATATTTTGGAAACTTCTAGTTCCACATTTGAACATAAATGGATGGTGATCCAAGCTTTGACAAGGATATGTGGAGATGCACAAAGTGTAGTAGACATATATGTTAATTATGATTGTGATCTCTCTGCTGCTAACCTCTTTCAGAGACTAGTGAATGATGTATCAAAGATAGCACAAGGTAGACAGGCTTTAGAACTAGGTGCAACACCTAATCAAGAAAAATCTATGAGAATCAGAGGACTTGAATGCCTTGTGTCCATATTAAAATGTATGGTAGAATGGAGTAAAGAACTTTACATAAATCCCAACATGCAAACTACACTTGGTGAAAGACCAGTGAAAGAAGACACAGATCGGCAAAGCATTAAGTCTCATGGTGGATCTAGCCTTAGTCTAGTGTCTACAGGATCAAGTAATATTGGCAATAGAGAAACATTAGACTCGCCGGAACAATTTGAAGTTTTAAAACAACAAAAAGAGGTGTGGGAAACTGGCATTGATCTCTTTAACAGGAAACCAAAGAAAGGTGTAACATTTTTGCAAGAACAAGGCCTACTGGGTACTTCTACTAAGGAAATAGCAGAGTGGTTATTGACAGATGAAAGAATAGATAAAATATTTATTGGAGAATATTTAGGTGAAAATGATGATCATTCCAAAGAAGTAATGTATGCATATGTAGATTCTATGAACTTTTCGAATATGGATATTGTGGCTGCTTTACGGTATTTCTTAGAGGGCTTCAGGTTGCCTGGTGAAGCACAGAAAATTGATAGACTGATGGAGAAATTTGCCGCCCGCTATTGTGAATGCAATCCAAATAACACATTATTCACTAGTGCTGATACTGTTTATGTCTTGGCATTTTCTATAATCATGTTAACAACAGATTTGCACTCACCGCAAGTTAAAAACAAAATGACGAAAGAACAATATATTAAACTAAATAGTGGTATAAGCGATAATAATGATCTCCCCCGTGAGTACTTATCACAAATTTATGATGAAATAGCCGGCCACGAGATTAAAATGAAGAATACGTCTAAGCCGGGCAAACATATGATATCTAATGAGAAAAAACGTAAATTAATCTGGAATATGGAAATGGAACAAATATCGACCGCAGCTAAAAACTTAATGGAATCTGTTTCACATGTTCAGACACAATTTACAACAGCCAAACACGTGGAGCACGTACGGCCGATGTTTAAAATGGCTTGGACGCCATTTCTTGCTGCCTTCTCAGTAGGTCTTCAAGATTGTGATGATCCTGAAATAGCTTCACTTTGTTTGGACGGTATCAGATGTGCAATCCGCATTGCCTGTATTTTCCACATGTCGCTTGAAAGAGATGCTTATGTCCAAGCTCTTGCTAGATTTACACTTCTGACAGCTAATTCACCTATTACAGAAATGAAAGCTAAGAATATTGATACTATAAAAACCTTGATAACTGTGGCACATACTGATGGGAACTATTTGGGATCGAGCTGGTTAGATGTAGTGAAATGTATTTCGCAATTAGAATTAGCGCAGCTTATTGGAACGGGAGTGCGACCACAATTTCTCTCTGGATCAGGAATTAAACCTCAACCGGATTCGTTGAAATTCAGCCTATTAGCATTAGATCCTAGTGTAAAGGAACATATAGGAGAAACAAGTTCGCAAAGTGTTGTAGTTGCCGTGGACAGGATCTTTACGGGATCAACTAGGCTCGATGGTAACGCAATTGTCGAATTTGTAAAAGCGCTTTGTCAGGTGTCACTAGATGAATTAAGTCACCCTACCAATCCTCGAATGTTTTCTCTACAGAAAATTGTAGAAATATCGTATTACAACATGGGCCGAATTAGATTGCAGTGGTCTCGTATTTGGCAAGTACTCGGGGACCATTTCAACAAGGTTGGTTGTAGCGCTAACGAAGATATTGCATTTTTCGCAGTTGATTCGTTGCGACAACTCTCCATGAAATTTATAGAGAAAGGAGAATTTGCTAACTTTAAATTCCAAAAAGACTTTTTGCGGCCATTTGAACATATTATGAAAAAAAATAGTTCACCGACAATAAGAGACATGGTTGTGAGATGCATTGCGCAAATGGTAAACTCACAAGCACCAAACATTAAATCAGGCTGGAAAAACATATTCTCAGTATTCCACTTAGCTGCGAGCGATCAAGATGAAGCGATTGTTGATTTAGCATTCCAAACTACAGGTAAAATAATAACAGAATTGTATGACAAACAATTCTCAGCTATGATAGACTCATTCCAAGATGCAGTAAAATGTCTGTCTGAATTTGCATGCAATGCTAAATTCCCTGATACGTCTATGGAAGCAATAAGATTAGTTAGGTCTTGTGCTACAGCTGTTGGCACTTCACCCCAATTATTTGCTGAGCACGCAGGGCTAGAGGGAGAGCCGGGTGCCCCTGAAGTCGATAGGGTGTGGTTACGGGGATGGTTTCCACTTCTATTTTCACTTTCTTGTGTCGTAAGTCGGTGTAAACTTGATGTCCGTACACGAGGCTTAACTGTTCTCTTCGAAATAATAAAAACACATGGCGATTCATTCCGTCCTCATTGGTGGAGAGATTTATTCAATATATTGTTTAGGATTTTTGACATTATGAAATTACCTGAACATCAACTAGAGAAAAATGAATGGATGACTACAACGTGCAACCACGCGTTGTACGCTATTGTAGATGTCTTCACGCAATACTTTGACATTCTTGGCTCTCTCTTACTGGAGCAGCTGTACGCACAACTTCACTGGTGTGTGCAACAAGACAATGAACAATTAGCGAGATCTGGTACAAATTGTTTAGAAAATCTAGTCATATCGAATGGAACAAAATTTGACGAGGATACTTGGAGCAAAACCTGCCAAATAATGTTAGATATTTTTAACAGTACTTTACCCACCACGCTACTTACATGGAAACCTGAAGAAAACGAGGACGGCGAGACTCCTCACGTCCGCCATGGTATTTTAAAGAAGCCACAAGGAGGAGATGAAATCAAGTCATCCAATCGAGTCTTCAATAGTCTTCTGATAAAGTGTGTGGTACAGTTGGAACTTATCCAAACAATCGACAACATTGTATTTTATCCCGCCACGTCACGGAAGGAAGACGCCGAAACACTAGCATTAGCAGCTGCAGAGCTAACAGGTGGTACTCCTGGCACTGAACAAGAATGTCAGCGTGAAGAACAAGGCATGTACAGGCTCCTCAGCTCACCTCATCTACTGCGACTCGTGGAATGCTTGATGTGCAGTCATCGATTTGCGAAAACATTTAACACGAACAACGCGCAAAGAAACGTCCTATGGAAAGCCAATTTCAAAGGATCTGTGAAACCCAACATGTTGAAACAAGAAACGCAATCGTTGGCGTGCGTCCTCCGAATATTATTCAAAATGTATAGCGATGAAGCTCGGAGAAGTCACTGGCCTGCGGTACAGAAGAGCTTGATAACGATATCTTGTGAGGCTCTCGAATATTTTGGCTCTTTAACGAACGAAGCTCACAGGGATGCGTGGACCTCGATACTATTACTTATTCTCACTAGAATATTGAAAATGCCTGATGAAAGAGTGAGTATACTTTATTTTTTTTAGTCATTTTTATAAGTAAAAAAATATTGCTTATAGCGTATAAGTATTAATCTGCTTGTGAGTAGTGTGTAATATATTGCGTTCGTTTGTGAGAAAAATTGCTTGGTTTAATTTTTGTACAAACATAAACTTATGCCGTCATTCGAAACAAAAACTATGATAACTTACTTAAACTTACCTCCACGCTTTATCCCTAGCGGGGTGTCGGAGAGAACTACTATAATACGTACATTATTAATAATAAATTACCTAATTTAGTTTTTGTTTTTTTTAAATTTAAATAAAACAAAAAAGTTTAAAAAAAGAAACAAAAAACCTAATTTAGTAGTTTTTTTTGTTAGGGAATATAATTTAACAACAACGTTAGTTCTTCGTTTTACAAGATACGACCTTACTGGTTTTGGTTTGTCAAAATGGTCCGTCGCGATTAATCATTGCATATTAAATTTAACGTTATATGTTGTACTTAGCGGCTAATGTTAGATTTTATTATAAGTATGTCATATCTCTCACTGATAAGATGTTATCGTGATTACAACTCTACTTAAGCGTGTTTGAATATTTTTCACATTAGAATAGATAGTGTTAATTGATATTTATTTATTATAGCTTGTTATTATATATGTTTTCTCCATATTTGTGAGGATGGGCGTTATATTATTTCACGCAATAACTACTATACGGATTTGGGTAAAATTTTACAGTAATATGGTTATGCATCAAAATAACATATACGTTGGCTACGATTTATGTATAATTTTTGTAAATGATTTTGTATAATTCGCCTGTAACATACCAACAGGTTTAAGCGGGCTAAGTCGAATTTGTCGCTAGTTCCATATAAATATATTAATTATGTGTATTGGATTAGTAAGAGTAGAGATTAATCTTTGATCAGTAGTCAGTTACTTACTAGGAAATATGTTGTCCTTAAAATATTACAATATTTCTTGTACATATATTTAGGTGTACTTTGAGGAAATTATTTTCCTGATTTTGAACTTTATTTAGGTCATAGTAATATATATATATATTCTCTAATATACAATTTTGATAAAAAAATCCAAGCTTTTACAATTTCTTTTATTGTGTAACTTAGCCATGCACATATTTAGAGAAGTATCGACTCTGAATCTGCCTTCCGAGCCGATGGTCGCTTTCCATAAGACTGACAATACTGAAATTTTAAAATTATCAAATTAAATAAAAATAAATCTAAATCAATGTTCATTTATGGCCGCCATTAGTCAGGATGTCTGAAACTTTAGCACATTTTGGGAATAAGGTAATGAAGAGTAAGAAAATACCAACAATCATATTTGCGCAGTCATTTACAGCTAACTTTAGGGTGGCCACGACTCGTCGACCATACTTTACGTAGTAGGTTAAAACTTTCCTTAAGGAAAACATCTTAAAAACCATT
The DNA here is from genome assembly GCA_018247715.1 of Heliconius burneyi. Classification (NCBI taxonomy): domain Eukaryota; kingdom Metazoa; phylum Arthropoda; class Insecta; order Lepidoptera; family Nymphalidae; genus Heliconius; species Heliconius burneyi. The sequence goes on from DWGR01001041.1 coordinate 13,123, forward strand.
TTACCTCAAGATCTAAAATAACCTAGACATAATACTTCTTTTTTTCAGTTCGCAGCGCATGTATCGAGCTACTACCCGGTGTTATGTGAAATAACCTGCTTCGATCTGAAGCCGGAGCTGCGGTCGGTGTTGCGGCGCGTCTTCATACGCATAGGACCCGTATTCAATATTGTTAGCAATACGCAATAAATTAGTTGCCGGTGGACACCCGATTATCCGGACTGATTGCTCGGCTATTCAAATAATCTGGACAAACGATTTCGTTTTGTATATATTGTTGTGTTCATTAAAGGTTTCAAGAAAAAATATCATGTTTATAAAAATTACTGTTCTTGTTTTTGAATATTCTTTCATACTTTGTTCAATGGCTACTTACATACTTTATTCATCCAATTGTATTGTAGTCCGAATAAACCTGGTTCCGAATAACCGAGGGCCGGATAATCGAGTCTGCTGTATCTTAAAACGAATGGCCTTATAGTTTAGTAATGTATGACGTCACGACGAGCCGGGTTAGTTATATGTATTTAATAAGGCTTGTCTCAATAAAAAATACATTTGATTTCTTTTTAAATTTAATGACAGTACTTCAGTAGTATTAAAAGTGATCTATTACATAGTGCGTAGTTGTCCTAATATTTATTATAATAATATATAAATTATTTGATTATTATTATTATTGAAGTTAAAATTTAAATTGTATAAAACATAGATGTTGTAACTATTAAATAATCATAGTTTATTGTGTATATTTGAAGTTTTTATAATACCGAGCTGATATCACTCACTGCTTGTTTTTTCTTATAAGAGAACAGTGTTTAAACACTACGTTCCCTCTACGTTTCCCGCGGAAGACGCGTGAAGCTTCTTTTCTTTCTTGCTAGACTGAACAACCTGTGATTTTGATGTTTTTTCACAGCTTTCCTTTTAATTATCTTATTGAGTGATCTCGGAACTCGCAAGCAAACTGATTATATTATCACTTATAAATAAATATAATAAAACAATTCTTTTGTCTTTCATTAGAATATTTTGAGACCATCAAAAGTTTTTTCTAGGGAGACCAGGTCCCATATAACTAGTTGACCATCTAAACCTGAAGTGCTGAACTTGACCGCATCAGCCTTGGTTCCTTTAAACAAATTAATACAAGTAATAGCATTCTGATGTATAGAATCCAAGAAGGTATCGCTAGTTTCGATACGTGCTTGACGATCCAACGACTGGAATTTCTTCATAGCTGATAATCCACCAGACTCCTTTCTTTGAGTATTATCTAATTTGGCAATAAATTTAATTTCATCCCCTTTGTGAGAGTAAAGCAAGGGTATACAGCTATGACCAGCAACAATGAGGTAGTTGTCAGATATCCAAATGCAATCCAAAAATGGCAGATATTCAGTCTTTATTTTGTAAACAGTCTTGCCTTCAGCCGCGTCGGCCACGTTGATTGAACTGTCATGGCCGACCCACGCTACTTTGTTACCACTGGCTGAAAAAGAAACACTATGGACCCACCCACTGCCAGTCGAAGGAAACTCAGCTAATAATTGCCCAAGGGGTAGCTTAGATCCCCAGACATTGGGTCCGGGCTGATCTTCAATATCTTTTATATAAGCTGAGAATACTCGCACCTTGAAATCAGTTGAACCGGCAACCAAAAGTATATTGTTAGGATGCCAATCCAAAGTGGTTATAGTGGAACGTATTGGTTTCTTAATATGCTTGGAGACCCACCAATTATTTTCTTTCTCAAAATAACAGATAGATATCAATCTAGCTCCAGAACCTACAGCAAATTTGTTCTCCATGGGTGACCATTTAACACATGTGGCGGCCCTATTAATACGTAGCAATACTAAAGTTGTATTCCACTTCCCGTCTTCATCCTGTGTCCAGACATAGGCATTACGGTCAACTGAACAAGTAACTATTCGGTTTGTATTAGGTGCCCAGTCAATGCCCATCACTCTCATATCATGTTCGACAAGATTGTCTGTCTGTTTCCACTCGCTACCTTCTTTTTGGTAAATGTGGACTTCATTATTGTTGGGTGAAAAGGCTATTTCTGTAATAGAAAATATTGGTATGTTATAATTTTTGTTGGCTTAGGCAATTTTGTATTGTGAGTGTTGTGACATATTTGGATATAAATGTTATGGTTGTGGGTGGTTGTCATAGGGGAAGTGCGAGTCCCTTTTTTTCGGGGCGGAGTTTTCAGAACACTATAACTCATGTTCTATATCATATTTCTAACCACAAATTTATATTGATACTGTCAAAATATGTAAATAAGTGATAATAAACTTAATAAAGCTTTATCTTTTTACTGATTGTTTAAAAAAAACACAACTGCCTAATAAACAGGCTGTTACATGGGATGACCGGCTTAAGTAACTGCACTGGGTGAAATATCTACAACGTTAATAAAGTCAATCTGAATGTATGCACATAATATATCTTTGAAATTTCAAGAGTGATTTGAAAGAAAGCTTGTTATTAAGCATAGTAAGGGCATATTGTATATAGTATATCTTGCTACAGTAGGGCATGGTGTTGTGTCGAGTTCTGCTACTGAACATTTATTGTCCTAAATTTGGGTACTGGGTACAACTGATGGTAAATAAAGTAACACGCAAATGAAGGTGCTGGTGGTTTATAGTAATAAACATCTCACTCTGATTAAAAGTCTTTAGCTTACAATAGTACATTCAGTTAAATAGATATCAACAATAAAATAAATAAATAAATAAAAACAGCTTTATTCACATAGGCTTTTTAAAAGTTGAGTCGCTGGGACTTCCCAGTAAGTAATTGGTGACACTTATGTTAGGAACGACCCGCTTCTCCGTTTGTACATTTAAGCTTAGAGAATAGTAAGTAGATATAATACAATTACACATTATTAATTAATAAGGCCTAATTAAATAATTTATTAAAATATTGTAACTCACGATTTCTCTCTTTATTCCACGCATGGCAAGTTATCGGGGCGCATGAGTCACCGAACGTTAGCGTTTGAGACATTCTCAATATCTGAAATATAAAAATATTTGAATCATTATTTAGAATAAAAATGTAATATTTTAACATATTTTTTTTTCAACTACATTATACATAATGTTTCATATTCACCTGATAAGCAAATCCCGATAACTTTAGGGAGGGGAAGCTACAAACGAATTCGTGGACTCTGGGCAGTCAACACGAACTCCTGAAAAGGAAAAATATTATTTAATACGAAAAATACATTGATATAAACTAAATTATTAATGCAATATAAGAAATAAATAATCAAATGTTTGATATCGAATAAAATAGGTACCTGCAAATACAATCCGTGCAGTCAACGTTGACAATGTAAATTTAAAGCACAGAATACATATACCCAATGGTCATCACTGTTACTGAAGATAACTGATAAGAATCCATAAAGTTAACAGCTTATTATATGTGTATGAAAGACAAAAGTTAAGTTTATTTTAGTTAATAATAATTATTATTTTTTTTTCATGGTAAAAGGACAAGACAAACGAGCGTTCGGGTCACCTGAAGGTAAGTGATAACCGCCGCCCACGACCCCATGTAACACCAGAGGAGCTACAAGTGCGTTGCCGGCCTTTAAGGTGGAGATAGACGCGCTTTTTGAAGGTACCCATATCATATCGACCTGGAAACACTGCCGCGGGTAAACCATTCCACAATTCTGTGGCGCGTGAAAGGAAATTCCTACGAAACCGCACTGTAGTGGAGTGCCACATATCCAGGTGGTGTGGATGATATTTAAGTTTGTGACGTACCGTACGGTTACTAAATTCGGCGGCAGGTAACAAGTCAAACAGTTCTTCAGAACACTCCCCATGATAAATGCAATTGAGAACGCACAGCGAGGAAACATCTCTACGCAAAGCTAGAGTGTCAAGCCTTTCACAGCTCATTGGATCCCTAATGATTCGAACGGCTCTACGTTGTATGCGATCAAATGGGTCAAGTTGATACCGGGGTGCACCAGTCCACAGATGAGAACAGTACTCCATACGAGGCCTACCCTGGGCACTATATAGGGCCAAACGGTGTTTTGGCGTGAAGTACCGCCTCGCTCTGTTGATGACCCCCAGTTTCTTCGAGGCAACTTGGGCTTGCTTTCCAGGTGATCGCGATACTGGCAGTCACTTGAAACATTAAGGCTCAATATGCTGATACTGGGCGCGGCTGTAAGAGGGGTGTTCTGAAAGACCGGCGATACGATAAATGGGGTTTTTTTAGTGGTTAACGCGCAAACTTGTGTCTTCAGGTTATTCAGGTTAAATTGAACCAAGTTCCTTTCACCCAATGAAGAGACATTTTCGAGAGATGTCTCAACAGAAGACACAAGTTATTTCGGCACTGCTCAGCGTTTTCCCGAGAAAGACTTGGGCGGCCGGAGTAAACAGCGTCCACCGTGCTATCATCCGCATAGCAATGAATGCTAGAATCCTTTAACATGTCATTGATATGCAGTAAAACAGCGTAGGAGACAGCACGCAGCCTATAATTTAAGCATCCTATTAATAAATGTTTCTACCGGAATTATTATTTATTGATTACGTGATCCTTACAGATACTGAAGTTTAGTACAAAGTGATTTGTAATTTGAATTTTTTTTTATGGTATAAGGACAAGGCAAACGAGCGTTCGGGTCACCTGATGGTAAGTGATCACCGCCGCCCACGACCCCGTGCAACCCCAGAGGAGCTACAGGTGCGTTGCCGGCCTTTAAGGT
>DWGR01001042.1:0-17884 GCA_018247715.1 Heliconius burneyi
CAGTCTCCCCGACGGTTCTCCCGCTGGTCCACCTGTGTAGCTGTGCACTTGATAATCTTGCAGTCTTGCCTGTAATTGTATTTTTTTTATAGTTATACTTTTTTATAGTTTTTATGTTAAAACATTTTCTCAATAGAAAATTGTGGTGTTCATTTTGCAACACCACAAAAGGCACTAACTAAAATGGTGAAATAATAAATAGGTAAAGAGGGCCAAAACAGAATTGTTTTCATCGAATTTATTTTTGTGGGCGATGTGAGAAAAATATAATTTGCGTATTTTTAAAAGTACAGTCTACAAGTCTATCTACAAGTAGTATCATAAAATTACGTAATTAATTATCGATATGGCCCTTATAATAGAACCTAAGATTTTGTTACACTCATATCTACATTATCTTTAATCTATATTATCAGAAGTGTATATACTATCTATTTAAAAAAGTTTTTTTTTAAACGTCACGTTGTATCCCGCACATAGCAGAAGGCAGAGGCAGAGGCATTCCATATAATATGGCGGAGGTCAACACGGCAATTTGCCTCGTCACCAGAGCGACAGAATGAAAATATTAACATATTTCAGTCCACCGAGATGGAAACGAACCCACAACCTTCGCGTTTATAGTCGTGCCTGCTTGTGCGTCTGACCTACGATGAATTTATTTACTCTGCTTAAAATAACTTAGCTTACTAAAAACCCTAAATCTAGTCTAATCTACCTAAGTTAAGTTTTATTTACAAACCTTCATGCTGTGATGCTGAGACCGTCGTAGTGAGTTCGACGCCGGCTGCCGTACTCTCGGCGGCGCGGACGTAGCTGGTACCCGGGGCACAGCCCCTAAGCAGGCTCCGCCACATTTAGCTCCTCCACAAAACTTTGTCGAACAGCCAGTGTTGCTCACGTTGGCCCCACTGTTTGATGATACGGATGAGACTCCTGTAAATTAATTAATGAATAAATAGAAATTGATTAAATATTTATGAATGGGTTCGTAAGTTTTAGTTATCCGATATGTTATTTATATTATTTTGCTTATATATTTGAGGTCTCTCGTGGGCTCGTAGCGCAGGGGCACAAGCGTCTGACCACGAACGCGAAAGGTAGATAACCACTCGAAGAAATGAAATATTTAATATAATATATTTCCATTTCTTTGCTGTGCAGTCACGAAAAAAGTGGCGTTGAGTTCCGCCACTCCATACGTAATGTCTTCAGAATTCGACGGAAAATGGGGAAAACGGGGTGTCTTTACTCTCGGTTCCCTCTGTTTGCCCTGTTGTGTACAGTTGTATCCCGTGAAGGCAAAAAAAATATTTAAACAATCGCAGAAATAACCAAAAACGTAAAAATATCTTTTTCATAAAGATATGACATAAAATTTGAAGATTTTAACATAGATTCTTCATCTGACCTAAATGCTAACGTCTTTGTCTTTTAATATTTAAAGAAGCTCAAAAAGAATTGTTAATGAAAAAGAAATATCTTGCTCTTTGGGGAGTTTTAACTTTGTTTCTGTAATAGCGATGTAAAAGATTTTTTTTAACTGCCAACCTCTTGCAAAAAGCGGAGTACCATCAAGATAGAACACTCCGACTCAATTTCCTATTTTAAGAGCTACTTACTGATTATTACCAAAACACGGAAATGTTACCATGCCTCCCTAATGTACTTCGAACCCACAACCATTTCATGTAGCTATCGTCATACAATGAGCTTATACCATTGAAATTTTATATTCTTGTAAAATAATATATAAAATACTTAAGATCTTACCCGATAGAGACGATTCGCCGCTGGTAACCGAATAAAGAGAAGCTGAGGCAGGAACAGAACGCGCGCCCACTGAATATGATGAAACGGAACCTGGCACACCCCATGACTTTCCACTGCCACTGGATATCTGCAATTATGATTTTAAGATTTTAAGCATTCAAAATAAATTAAGTAGGTACTTAGTAATAATAAATGAAAACTAGTATGGCAATTGAATTTAATGCTATTTTAAAGACAGTTAAGTATGTGCATATTTTTTTATATTGATACAAACTCGTGTACAGATTAACTATAACTACAAGGGTACGAGTCTTCATTTATTATCGATACTTTAAAAATGTTTTAGACGATATATCAAGACAATGTAAAGCTGTACAAAATCAATGTTTTTTAAATACATTGATTGTACAGCTTTACATTGTATTCCGTAAAGCAGAGTCGGAAGACCTAATGTTAAGGCACTCTCTTTCCATTAAGATATTTCCGTTCCCCATTTTCCGCCAAAATCTGGCGATATTGCTTGTTAGTGGTAGAACTGAATAATAGTCACACGTTTGTGCCCCTGAGCCACGACTGGCCTCAAAAAAACTTCATCAAACATTTAATTATCAATATAAAAAAAGATTATCGTAAAAAATATAGTTTAAGTATTGTAAACAATAATTACCTGCCAACTCTTACTAGACACGAGTCGCGGCGCCTGTCGCAGGCGGAGGATCTTGGCCCGGCATATGACGCAGCGCAGAGGCAGCAGGCGCTGGCTCACCGCCATCTGGATGGTCTTCACGAAGCACCGCCTACACACCACCCGGTGGCCGCAAGGCGATGTTTGCATCGTCGCTTTTGCGTTCACACATATTACACACTGTAAAGGAAATATAAATTGATTATCTGATTTTAATTACATTTTATTATTAACTAACTTTTATAGGTGATATTGCCTCAGTGATGAAAATAAGTAAGTTATATAAAAACTATTTACGTTATATAATATAGCTTAACACCTCTTTGATAAGGGTCCTTTACAAATTGATAGAAGTTTACAACACAAAAAGTACAAAAATAGTTATAACAGTATAGTTTATTAAGAACATCTAAAAATATTAAAGAAGTCGATTGAATGAAAGTATAAAATCTAACAATAGGTACTAGACAGTATGAAGACAATTCTTTGGGATTACGTGCTTCATATCTGCAATGTTGAATGTATTCAGCCGAACTGAACAATGCTCCACGATCTATACCTGCATGGGTATATTTCATAGGTTTTTGTTCGCCAAATGAAAAAAACTTAAGTTTGCATGTGAATGCTCTAATTTAGAAGAAATCGATCTAGAAATATTCTTTTCCATACATCATTTATTTTCTAATTTTTAGATGATTTTCTTTATTTCTGTTGTAAGTTCTCACTTTTTGCATAATTTCACAATTCTAGGTCAACGGGAACTTCTCTATAGTTTTTGACTACGCAGCTATTTTCATACAAAACGCGGCCAGAATGAGCTGTAAACGCTCTCATCTTAAGATTATAATCTTAAGATTGCGTGGAAATTTAATATTTTTCTGTGACTGTAAGTGAATATTTGATATCAATATCCGCGGTCTTAAAAATGTGAACGGACAGACAAAAAGACAGGAAAATGATTAAGGTCCGTCCGTTTTGTTTTCTTTGGCAGGTTTGAAATTTGGCAGTCTAAAACTGATTTTTTTTACTACTAAATTGCTTTATGTAGGCAAAATAGCACCACCATATGAATTCGGCATAATGTCTTTAAGATAATTACAGAAGAATAATATTACATAGATAAACATTCAATAATTTTTCAATACTTACTTCTTCTTCCGGTGAAGTGGCTAGCTCTGGTTCATTTTCTTCCAATTTATTGAGCAATTTATCCTGAAATAAAAAAAAAACATTTTCAATATTTTTTTAAATAACAAATTAGACAGAGCCTTACGACTTCGCTCTGAAGCATTCTGAAAAACTATCACGTATAATGTTTAATGTAAAGTCTCTAATATTTTATCTCAATTATTTATCTTCCTTAAGTTAAATAACTTAATAAATATATATATTTGTAGCTTCCCGCTGTATCCCATATACCGGTAGACAGAGGGAATCTAGTGTTAAGACACTCCGTTCCCCACTTTCTGCCGAGTTCTGGAGGCATTGCGTGTTAAGTGGCGCCGCCCTTTGCCTCGACACCATAGCGAAGAAAATATAAACGTAAATAAATATTTCACTTCTTTGAGCGGGTATCGAACACACAGTCATTTCTGCAGCGCACGAAGTCACACCCTTGTGCCGCTGCGCCACGACGGCCTCAACTAACTTAATATAATTAATATTTTTACAGTTGTTGTTCTAATTGAAGCAGTATAATATTTTATGATAATAAATTTAATAAATCATAACTAAAATAATATTTCTAAACATAACATTGTTTGTAATTCACACTCAAGTCTTCATTCACAAATGTAATTTGTGAATGAAGACGACATCTAAAGATCGATCTGACTAGAAAGTTGTTTATAAATACGGGCTATAGAACATATTAATTTTAAAGATTTTTTTACCTTAACATTGAGAAGGTAGAGGGAAAGGTAACTATCACTTAGAGATCATTCATTTATTAAGAATACTAGAACAGTGACGTTCTGATGTGCAGCGTGCAGAGCAATCGACATATGGGATTTATATATGTATTGCTACTTAGTTTTTTTTAGTTTCACGCTGTATACCGCACACAGCAGTGTAGACAAAAGGAACCTAGTGTTAAGACACTCCGTTCCCCACTTTCTGCCGAGTTCTGGAGGCATTGCGTGTTGAGTGGCAGAACTCAACGCCGCGCTTTGCCTCGGTACCAGAGTGAAGAAAATGGAAATATAAACGTAAATAAATATTTCACTTCTTCGAGTGGGGATCGAACCTACAAGCAGTCGATTTTGCAGCGCACGAAGTCATACCCTTGTGCCGTTGCGCCACGACGGCCTCAAGCTCTCTAGCTCTAGCTAGTTAGTTAGTGTGCATCGTATAAGATAATAATAGTAGTATAAATATGATAAATGGTAATTAGTACTAAAGTATATAATGTATGTATAATATATCTACTAATTTCAAGATTTTTTAGTATTTATTTACAAATCACGTACGGGAAATATAATTATTTTTCGCATACACATATGTAGTTGTGTGCTTAGATTTTTTTTATAATGTCCAGTTTCACGCTGTATCCCGCATATAGGATCCCGCATATCCCGCGTAGGGTTACCAAGTGTTAGGACAATTCGTTTTCCATTTTTAGTTAAAGTTTCGAGGTATTGCGATGCTACTCAATAGTGGCAATCAACGACGTGCTTTGCTTTGTTATCAGAGCGAAGAAAGGAAAATATTAGTAAAAAAAATAATTTCCCCAAATGGGAATTGAAGCCACAACCGTCGCATTTACAGCCACACCCTTGTGCCCCTGCACCACGATGGCGTCAATTTGTTATTATCTGTACGATTGATTTAAAAATATTCTTTATTGTTCTATTTTGCTTTATCTTTACTTTAAGCGTTTGTTGAATGTCATTCATAAACAGAGAAGGTTATATCGTCATTATATACTCAGATCTATAGCCCCTTGATTTCCTTAAAAAAAAAGTATTTCTACATTTACTTAAAAAGAAGATATGTCCGATTATAAAGCAAAAAACGCGTATTTTGACAATAGAAAGGCAATCAAAATGAAGAGGGTAGTTCCGGTTGACCTAGAGTTATGAAATTTGGCAGCTAGCATCTACAGGTAGTACTCATTCAGGAAACAATCTGAAAAATATGTATGGTAGTCTATAGTCTTAAAAGGGGGGCAAAATTTGATATTAAAGCCGTTAGCTCAAGTGAAATGTCAGATAAAAGGAACTGGCTAGCTAAGCTTGAATTTCAAAAAAAGCTCGGGACCTCCAAATTTTGTATATGTTAGAACCCTCGGTGGGTGTTTTCTTATTTGATTATAAATATTATTCACGTTTAAATTATTTATATATATATATATATATATTTAAATATTATTCACATGTTTGATACAGAATTTGGACGACTTTTAAATTACTGAGGAAGATTTACAATCTTATAAATTATACTATTTCTACATCTATTTATCATTTGTGTCACGCGGAATAGGGAAAAACCAATGTATTACCAAGAATATTTAAAAAAAAGACCACCATTATTATGGTGGTCTTTTTTTTAAATATTCTTATCATTAATTTCCGTTAAACGTAACATGCAATAGGTAGGTAGGTCTGGCAGAACTCAACGCCGCGCTTTGCCTCGACACCAAAGCGAGGAAATGAAAATATAAACGTAAATAAATATTTCACTTCCTCGAGTGGAGATCGAACTCACAACCGTCGCGTTACAGTCTCATCCTTGTGCCGCTAAATAATTAAGGAGTTTCCAAAATATACACAGTACATACTCATAGTCACACAACAAATAAGAATCGAATCCAATATCATCACATGTTTAGTTTTTATTAACTGAATTTTAATATTTTCAAATAACCTACTGTGAATAAAATATAAATACCTTATCGATTGCGCTTGATTAAGAATTATAAGTCGAAATATTAAAATTTAAGATGGTTGAAGTTCTTAAATATTATTTCTTATTATATTTGAAAGAAGCGTTATGGTAATATAAGAAAAAACGAATGAAGTGGTATACCTGAGAAGTATATGCAGTAGAGTTGGAAGATACAAAATGGACGTGGAAATTGATTGAGTGCGAAACGCAGTGACATAAAGCCACTACTTCACGCCGGTTTTAAATGCCGGGGGTGGTAATAATCCGGTCGAGTCTGCCCGTGCGTGTCGCCATTGCTGGCAACGTGACTCTCCCACTCGTACTTTAGTCGCCTCTTACGACACCACCAGTAATACCGGGTTCCGGCGCCCAACCACCTCAAAAGCTGACAACGCACCAGTAGCTCCTCTAGTGCTACTCGGTGTCGTGGGCGGCGGTGATCACTTACCATCAGGTGACCCGTACGCTCGTTTGCACATGGCAAACGAGCGTACGGGTTTAACGGGTTTAACTTTTGCCATAAAAAAAAAGAGCCTGTAGCGTTTGGCTGTCAATTCACTTTGGCTACCCCGGTTACATCGTAAAGCTAAAACTATTAAACAAATAAAAAATATTTAAGAAAAACAAGTGATAAGTGACTTAGTCGTGCTTTGCTTTGTGTGCTATAAAATGCATAATTTTGAGCAAATATCTGTAACTGAGTATTATATTTAAACTACTGAGTTGTTGCTGTAACAATTTGTAATAGTCTTGCGGTTAATGTCATTGGCAGCAGTTAATATTTGTGAAAGTCCTTGGCACACTTTAAGCTTAAACAAATCTATGATAAATAAAAAAAACAGTGGCAGTGGTTTTTTGGGGAATTTTGATTGCGAGAGACAGATATAGTTACAAATTACACATGTCTGGATCTCAGATGGATAAAGTGTAAAAGTATAAAGTTGGTTTCCTTTCGCATTACCTTTAATATATATATATATATATATATAATAAAAATAAGTGGGAAAGAGAGAAGAGATTAGAATTTATCCTAGATTTTTATTCTTTAATAATTTATGTTATTCATACGTCATCGTCGGTATATCCAAAATGATAAGACTCCTTTGTTACGGTGAAGGACATGGACTAGACACTACTGGACGTCAAAAGGTTGACGACATGATATTTTACATTTTAAGGCCACACAAATGAAGTTGCATACTACAAATCGTGTCATATAAGTTTGTAGGGGTAACATTTTTTTCAGCTTCATGCAGGTTAGGCAGAGGGAACCTAGGACCTTAACCTTAAATTTCTGCCGAACTTTGGAGCTGCGCCTTATTCTCAACATCAATGACAAAATGAAAATTTTAAATATTCCATTTTCTCAAAATGGAAATCGAACCCACAACCTGTGGCGCTTACAATCACACGCTCGTGCCTCTGCGCCCATACTAACATGTAATTTGATGTTTGATCAACGTATTACAAAATACTAAGCGTATACACGTAGTCACGAAAAAATTTTTAATTCGCGAAGGGAAGGTTCTTTACCATTAAATTCCAGTTTCAAATCAATTCGTTAGAGCACAGTTTCGGGCCTCGGTTGATGGACCGGCGCCATGGACAGTATCGGAGACCAAAAGAAATATTATAGAAATAATTGCATAACTGCAATATCCACGAGAGAGAAACAAACAAATGGAAACTTAACTTAGTCGAGAAACACGCTTCGAACGGACAAAAGGTTTAAATCCAATTAATTCAAACATGGCAGTGTAGTGATTTCGCGGTTAAGGTTGAACCTTGCATTATAATATATGAAAAGTTACTATATACTATATCCGACGAGTGTCACAACTCTCCGTCTTAAGTGAATTCTTTGGTGAAGTGTGGAAACTCTTAGGTCATAAAATGCATTAATATGTGAAGGAATATTTTTCTGGATATAACTAATTAATTATACAAACATGAGTTCAACGTGCCAGCTAATGTCCTTCTTTCTCGGTAAGCCATCTGTCGATACCCGCATGTCTGAGGCTATTAGGAAATAACCAGCATTATCTATTAATAATAACAATTATTAGCATTGATAAGTTTTGTTTCTATAATAATCGTACTTCAGTCCTGACATTTTCACTTTTCGATAAAATGCAAAAGTTTTTTTTAGTGAAAAGAAATATAATAATAATACAAGTGTAAAGGTATTGAGTGCTGCAATGATAAATTAATAATGCTTACAGCGCTTCTGTGTAAATGTGTGTTTTTTTATATAGGTTAGTATTTCTATTTTGACAAATTAGGTATTTACTGTTTAGATTCAACTGTCTCAGAGTTCCGCTCGAATTCGGGACTGCGTGTTGAGTTGCGACGCTCAACGCCGCTCAAGACGCAGAAAATTGAGAAGTCGAACCCACAATCGTCGCGCATAGTCACACGGAGTTCTACTGCGTCGTGATGAAATCATAGTTTCATAACACAACACAGCTTCACGCTTTATCCCTCGCGGGGAAGTCAGAGAGAACCGAATGGTAAACGCTACGTCCTTTACATAACTGTATTTTGTACCTCTACCTCCTCTATATACTGTGTTTTCGAAGGACAACCGAGTTCTCCCCACAAATTCATCTTCATAAATTTCTATATAATGGGTATTATTTATTGTTTGGGGCCATAGTGGTGCAGAGGCACAAGCGTTCTCCTGTGATCGACAGCCGCAAGCGGAGGTTCGAGTCCTGCAGGGGACGCCCTTACAATCGTCGACATGCTCTCAACACTATTAACTAACAAGTTCTGGATTTGAATTGAGTCGTGGCGCGGAGGCACAAGCGGGACTGTAAGCGTTCTGGGTTCGATTCCCATTCAAGTAAAAGAAATATTTTATATTTTCATTATCTCGCTTTGGTAACAAGGTAAAGGGCGGCGATGAGAATTCAGCAAAAAAAGTGTACTATAGGAACGGAGTGTCATAACACTGGGTGCTCAGGTTCCCTCTACGTACTCTTCTATATGCGGGATGCAGTATAAAACTAAACAAAAAACAATAGCAAATAAACATACCAATATTAAACATAAATATTTTATTGTTAATAGCTAGTTCTGTCGTTTGTATTTGTAGTTATTTTTATTTATTTAATGCGTTGTTCGCGTAATTAATACATTGTGTTGTGCACACTATAATATAACATCGGTAATAACTCGGTAATAGCAATTTGTATTGTATAATATAAATTGATTAAAAACCATTCTCGCTTCTCGCTATATCCCGCACACAGCAGGGTAAGCAGGGGAAACCTAGTGTTAAGACACTCCGTTGTCCATTTTCCGCCGGGTTCTGGAGGCATTGCGTGTTCAGTCGCGGAAATGGACAACGCGCTTCGCCTCGACACCAGAGCGAAGAAATGAAAATCTAAACGTAAATAAATATATCATCTCCTCGAGCCTGAACCCTCAACCGGTCGATATTGCAGTCACACTTTGTGCCCCTGCGCCACGACTGGCCTTAAAAACATATGGAAATAATAGGGTGTGAATATGGCAATAATTGTTTAGCTTCACCTTACCTTACCCTACCTTACCCTTACCTATATAGTAGAGAAGACAGATTTAGCTAGTTCACTCTTTTACTTCCGTCTAATTAACGGAAACATTGCGTGTTGAGTGGTGGAACTCAATGTCGCGCTTTATCTTGGTACTGAGCGAGGAAATAAATAATCAAATGGTAATCGAATCCACAACCGACTCAGATTTACAGTCATTAATAAATATATATACAGATATCAAATTTTGTAGCCTTTTTTCTTTCTATATATTAATACGGCGTTGAGTTCTGTCACTCAACACGCAATGTCTCCAGAATTCGGCAGAAAGTGGGGAACGACTATGTTGTGTCTTAACACTAGGTTCCCTCTGCCTACCCTGCTGTGTGCGGAATACAGTGTGAAGCTAATAATAATAATAATTCTATTTAAAGGTGTAAATAGTCCTTTAATATCTGTAAAGGGATTCTAAAGATATATATTGATAATTAACTTGAACGCACCAGTTATCACACTTAGGATCAGTTTAATGTCTCGATTAAATGTAGTTTAAGTTTTGTTTTAAATCTGGGTGTTATTTTTTGGTATCATATTGTAAGCCGTCGTGGCGCAGCGGCACAAGGTGTGACTGTAACGTGAAGAGCGAAGAAATGGAAATATAAACGTTAATAAATATTTCACTTCCTCGAGTGGAGATCGAACCCACAACCGTCGCGTTACAGTCACACCTTGTGCCGCTGCGCCACGACGGCCTCAGCAACAAATATGCTGCAGTTCTTATAAATTACAAATGTGATTATAAATATCTAGCTAGGTAGGTACTGATTATAGAAAAAAACACGACAAAGATATAAACGATAAGAATAGTAACATACCTAATTAACGTAAAGATAAAAATAAGAAAAAACTTGCTAATGAGTCTCTCAGCGTTAGCTTTATTCCTTACTATGTAAGTACATTTTTAAAATAAATATGAAAACTATTTTGAATTTTAAAAAAGGGAACAAACTGAAAATTCGTAATAATACTGCGAATATTCAGTTTGTATCCTTTTGTTGCCTATTTCATTATATGTTATGTAATAAAATATTTAATACTTACCTACAAAGGGTTCCGTACTAATTCAAGTCAACAGAAAGTACAATTTGTAAATGATGACAGATTTTAGGGCATGCGTGTACAGTCATTTTATCTGAAATTAACTACAATTATAAGTTTGTAAAAGTTTTTATCTGTAATCTATAAATTCCCACTTTTTGGATTTATTCCTTCATTTGTAAATAATTGTAATTCATAAGCGAGAAATATTCTATAGGTTTTCATTACGCGGCGAATAAACATGACAAATTTAAGTTTGGGGCAAATATTATGACTGTAGGTCCACGAGAAGTACTTAATTATGCGAATTGCATTTACATTTATTTAGAAGGTTAATTTTTTCTGGGCCCCAAGGGATCGTATTAATTTTAGCTTGATATCTATGAGATCTCGAAGTAATTTTAATCAGGCGGCGGCAAACAGAGTGATCTTATAATCTTTTCTTTCGAGGTACGGAATCCTAAAAAAATCACTCCTTCGATATACTGTATGAATCGAATCACTGATTCGATATATAGAAATATTACTGTCTAGTTAGCAATTATTATTAGTATTACTATAAGAAATACTGTCTAGTTCTAGATAACTAGAAGCTCTCGTGAATATAATTAGCTTCCTATTTATAATAATATAAATAATCTTATTCTAACGCGATTTTTTTGAATAATTTATATTGACAAAAAGAAAACAAATCCCCCATTTATACATTTAAATATTTTTTCGATTTAATGACATTATAAATGTACCTATTATTGAATAACAAATATAAAAAGACAGTCGAATTGATAACCTCCTTTTTTTACAGTAGTCGGTTAAAAATAAACATTTATTTCCAACGATTAGTGTGTACAGAGTCAATATTATTTATATTGTATATGCATAACCTTTTCACAAGTTATTTTATGTTGTTTAAGTGCATGACATAATAAATTATATTTAATTTATTGTGTAACTGTGTAAATTGACTTAATTTGTTTAAATTGTTGTGAGTAAAATGGACATGTTGGTAATTTTTTTTAAATTACTATAATATTAATATACTGTATTATATAGAAAACGGATTGACGCATGTAATAATAATATGAGGGTTGGCGTTGCCATAGCAACGTGCATGTCGCTTTATAAACATAAAAATGTAAATATTGTCAAATGTCTTATTTATTTATTAAATGTACTTTATAAGCATTATTATTGAAAAATATTAGCGTTAAACTGTGAGTTTCTGTAAAATGCGATCCAAAATTATATAGATATTTTAAGTAACTTAAATTCTAATGCCTATTAATATTTGGTTTAAAAACTTAAAAAATGTTTTTTATAGACGCCATGTTGATGATGAGGTTTTCAATATTATTTTAATAAGCTATACGATTCACGATATAATTTATTTGATCGTTTCTACTCTAAAAGAAGAAAGAAGAGGCCGTCGTGGCCCAGCGGTACAAGGGTGTGACTGTAACGCGACGGTTGTGGGTGCGATCCCCACTCGAGGAAGTGAAATATTTATTTACGTTTATATTTCGCATTTCTTCGCTCTGCCACTCAACACGCAATGCCTGCAGAATTGGGAAGAAAGTGGGGAACGGAGTGTCTTAACACTAGGTTCCCTCTGCCTACCCTGAAGTGTGCGGGATACAGCGTGAAGCTGATCACTATGATCATGACCACTCTAAAAGAAGCTGGAAAACAAATATGTTTTGACTGTATTTTGTAAGTATGTATTTGTAATATTTTGTAATTTTCAATAATATTGTTATATGTGTTCTAGGTGTTACTCAAGTGTGCTACATGCCTGCACCAGTGGGAGATTGTAAGGGATGCTGTCCACGTAATAATACCATTGATATCCAGTATTTACTTTTCACCAGGTTATTAACTTTTATATCTGTGTTAGACTAGCTTTTACCTGTGGCTTCGCTCGTATTAGGTGGAAATAACTAAAAGTTTTGTGTAAAACATGGCTCATCTAAGCACATTGGAGTATTCTTCTTTCTTGTACTTCAACTTCATCTAAATTTCAAATGCCCACGCGATTCAGTAAGGTTGGAGCGCGTTGGAGGTCCCCAGTGTAGGTATAGGATGTTAGAATAAATGGACTATCCTACACAAGTTTTCTTTTTAATTTGATAATGTAATTCCTAAGATTAGAGAAAGCAAGCAAAATTTTCAGCTTTATAATATTAGATAAGTTAAGTAATGATACGATTTTGTGGGCAATGTTTGTTCTTTTGTAGCTGAACAAAAGCGGAAATACAGATTTTTTTTAATAAATAATCCCTTGTCAAGACCTAATTTTTTTTATCCTATTTGTTTTCGATTTTAATTAACGTTATTGATACTTCCAAGATCATTTGCCGTAACGGCCTCATTGGGACGAGGGGCCATATTGAGAAACGGCAAATCGACTTAGTAGTTTTTTGTGTCGATTTAGAAGTAGGTATCTTTATTGTTTAATATGTTTTTATCCGTAATTAACATTAAAAAGATGAGATCTTATTCGTAGTGATATAATATTCCATTTTCTCCTTTTGGAGCTTCCAGTAGTACTGACAAAGCTTAACGTAACTTCAAAAGAGCTTATTATATATCTACGCTGAGACAGGCAGACAGTACGAAAAAGTAATTGTTATATCTGACAAAAATGTTATATATATATTATTCATATTTATAATAAAAAAAAATTATTTATATTTCAGATCTAACCCAAGTATCCCTGAGATTATTGACCCTCATGGCGGCTTGCCTCTAACACGCCTAAACAGATCTAAGCTAGTGGTTATATACTTATTTGGATTCTCAGAGTCGGTAGGAGGGCCGAGTACGACGAACATAAGAAATGGTAAGATAGCTCGTAGATTAGCATATTTTATATACCAATTAAATAGTCGAGGTGTCGTGGCGCAACGGCACAAGGGTGTGAATTCTTACGCTGCAAAATCAACTGGTTGTGGGTTTGATTTCCACTCGAGGAGTTGAAATATTTATTTAAATTTATATTTTCATTTCTTCGCTCTGGTGTCGAGGCAAAGCGTGGTGTTGAGTTCTGCCACTCAACGCGCAATGCCTCCAGAACTCGGCCAGATAGTGGGGAACGGAGTATCTTAATACTGGATTCCCTGGTTCTCACTGCCTACCCTACGTTACCAAAAAATATTAGGTGTATAACTTCTAGCATTGTACTTAAAAAGTTAGTTGTTATTGCATTACAAACAATTATCGCACTTTTTGCGTGACTATCTATCTACATTTTGTCTTGATCTCTTTTTTGCCTTGCCCGGAAAACCGGGTACCTTTAATATTTTTTTTACATTAACGTTGTATCCTCATATACAGGTTGAGACATTTAGTCCTACAATTTTTGAAATATAGCTTGTTGAGGGGCGGAACTCAACGCCGCGGTTTGCCTCGTTAATACAGAAACGAAATGAAAATATTAAATATTGCACACCCTCCAATGTGAATCGAACTCACAACCTTCGCGTTTATAGCCTCAATTATATGGTGATATTTAATTATTAATTTTATTCAATCATTCGTATTTCAGCTTTCCTCAAGCGCGGTGATTACAATTTCATCGCCGTTAATTGGTCCCGGCTCGTCGTTTTTCCGTGGCAAGTGAATAATTGGTTTAATATTTCAATCATTATTGTTTAATATATTATTGTGTACCAAAATTATTCTGAATTATCTGAATGCCACTCAACACGCAATGCCTCCTGAAATCGGCAGAAAGAGGAGAACGGAGTGTCTTTACACTAGGTGCCCTCTGCCTCCTGCTGTGTGCGGAATACAGCGTGAAGCTGATTGTTAATTTTGATTTTAATTATTTAAACGTGAATGTTATTTTTAAATCCAATTTTTTAACGAATATTTTAATTTTATCAAGTGGGTGAGTCACGTCGACCAGATCATTATCACCCCTGGTATTTAAAACCGGCGTTAAGTAGTGGCTTTATGCCACTGTGTCTCGCATTAGGTAATGTCGGGCTCCGGCGCCCAACCATCTCAAAAGCTGGCAACGCACTAGTAGCTCCTCTGGTGTTACGCGGTGTCGTGGGCGGCGGTGATAACTTACTATCAGGTGACCCGTACGCTCGTTTGCCATGTCTTTTTCCATAAAAAGAAAACATAATTAAGACACTTTAATTATGTATTTATTCTTGTAGTTGTCTGTTGTCGTCACGGTGAAAGCTTCTGTCTAACTAGAGTAATGGGCGTAGATGTAGCTTGAATATTACGATATTAACTTAAGTATAATAAATATTTTTTTATTGTTTCATTTGTTATTTCAATGTTTAATGTAACCTTGTAATTGATGAGATTTATAATAACTATTCTATTTTGAACGTCATTTTATGTATAGAAAATAACTTTCTAAGCGTGGCCGAGGCTTCCGTACAAATTTCATGATTGTAGGTCGGGATGTTCAACCCATAAAAGCTAGATACCTCCACGGAATCTCGAGATAAATGGTCTTGACAAACGGACAGATGGGCAACAAAGTTATCCTATAAGGGTTTTCGTTTTTATTTTATTATGTACTGAATCCTAAAACCGAATATTTTTTCTATATAAAAAGCGCCTCGAGTGCTAAGAGCGTTATAAAAATATATATAATTATAGATAAATATGCTTAATTAGTATACACCTAGTTAGACAACTCGAACGTCAAGACTCTCTGTCTCTCAACTCTCTATTTTAAGATTTTATTGACAATTACCTACGAATGAAATAATAAAATTATAAATTATAACATTTTATATACTTAGTAGCAAAAGTCTATAAGTTTTTATGTCATCGAGGAAGCAGGTCATGTACCCACCTGACCTAAACAGCATCCCATTAACATCACTTGGTAGAGGATAAACTATTCATCCCAACAAGTTGGCAGACATTACAGTTGTATTTTCCATACGAATTAGATTAAAGATTGCGCTCTTTGATATTAGAGTTAGAGTTAGACTTGGTTGGCTTTGTGAGAACGGTTCAGTACTTTACGTTTAAGTTTTAAGTTTATATTCGATAGAGTTATCTTAGTTTGAGGCGAGTCACGGCGCTGTTTCCTGCATATAGCAGGGTATGCTTAGGGAATCTAGTATTAAGGCACTCCGTTGTTCATTTTACACTCTGTAAACTTTCTGTATTGCGTCGCGTAACTCAACGCCGCGTTTCGTCTTTTTACCAAAGATTGCGCCACATGTGGCATTATATTTAATTTATATTAAACTAGCCTTAGTTTGAAATAAATAAACAATGATTCTAAAGTAAAAATACAGTATCAAAGATACTGGAGGAAGGTCACGTAAAAAGCGCGAGGACCCCCTATAGGGCATGTATGAAGAGGTTGATGACAGTGGACGAGGCGATAGAGGTATGTAGAGACCGTAGTGTTTGGCGCTCCGTTCTCTCTGACCACCCCGCTGGGGATAACGCGTGAAGTAATGATTCTAAACATTCTCAAAAATTTATTTAGTTCGTTACAACAATTATGTAAATAAACACAAACATAAAATACCATACTGTGATTTAATCGAATGAAAATGTTGATTAAAATAATAAAGGCTAATGGTCAGTGCATATTATTCTTGGAAAATTGGATATACGTACATACGTATATCTAATACGTACATACGTACGCACATAACCATATCAATATTTTTTGTTTTATCTTTACAAGAAAATGAGATAGTCAGTTTTTATGTTATTCAAGAATAATATGAAATTGATTAATAAATTTTATAGGTTTTATAGGTTTGTCAGTAGATAATAAAGTTTTTTATCAATTTGTAGGTATATTTCTGCAGTCAGGAATGCGAGATATATGGGACAGCAACTTGCTGATTTTATAGAATTTTTGAACGACAACGGTGTCCCCACAGGATCCTTGCACGTCATAGGATTTTCGCTCGGCGCAGAAGCAGCTGGTTTTGCCGGGAAAACTCTTAACAGGAGAGGTTTAAGATTAGGTAGAATAACAGGTACATGTTTTGGGACGAAAATTTATTTAAATTAATATTGTTGTTCGCTGTATCTAATTCTTCAGCACGCAGCAGAGTAGGCAGAGGGAACCCAATGTTAAGACACTCCGTTCCTATTTTCCGCCGAATTCTGGAGGTATTTAGTGTTGAGTGGCTGAACTTTACGCCGCGGTCTTCCTCTACATCACAGCGAAGAAATAAGAACATTAATTTCATTAAAAGAAAACTGCAAGTATTTTCCTTAATTTCCAAATTGAATTCTTGTTCATGTCTGAAGCTCATTTTGCTTGTAAATGTCAAATCACTTAAAATGCAAGGCAAATCTGTGTAATAGGTGTATAATGCATATGTAGTACTACGTGCAACATGTGCTCGTGGATTAACAGAAGGCCATGGCCAAATGGTTTTTCCACTTGAAACTAATGTATTGCAATTGTGCATTTCGTGTGGGCGAACTTGTAGCAATTACTTTTTGTGAAGTTTCTTTTGAAAGATCTTGATAGACTCGACGTGATTGACTAAAATTAGACTAAGATATAATGTAGATAATAGGTATGTTAGATAAGTTCTAGGAAAAAAGATTTTAGCTGAAATGTTTTATTATGTATTCAATTTTATTTGTATATATATTGTTTTAAACATGGTAAAATATTATTAATTGTATTGGAAATATATTCGTAACTGTTCCTTTCTGATCGTATTTGTATTTTGGAATACAATGATTTATATTAAGAAGATTTGATTTGATTTTGTTTTTTCTTTAGGTTTAGACCCAGCCTATCCAGGCTACAGTTTGGGCGGCAAGGACGATCATCTTTCGAAAGGAGACGCGGTATTCGTTGATGTTGTCCACACAAATCCTGGAATACTTGGATTTCCAGAAGCGATTGGAGACGTTGACTTCTATCCCAATCATGGTAGTTGGATTCAACCTGGATGCTGGATAG